>CABEEJ010007644.1:0-29153 GCA_901482245.1 Timema douglasi | reverse complement strand
TGGAGATAGTAACGAGGCAAACTGCTA
Organism: Timema douglasi; assembly: GCA_901482245.1. Classification (NCBI taxonomy): domain Eukaryota; kingdom Metazoa; phylum Arthropoda; class Insecta; order Phasmatodea; family Timematidae; genus Timema; species Timema douglasi. The sequence continues at coordinate 29,126 of CABEEJ010007644.1, read as the reverse complement.
GCAGTTAAACAAGAGAGATGGAGGAACTAATTGGAGATAGTAATGAGGCAAACTGCTAGTAGTTAAACAAAAGAGATGGAAAGTCTGTGCTGTTTATTTTGTATTGGGGATGAATATGTATAATTTCTGTAATGGCTAAGGGTGAAGAAGGAAATATCTTTTTTTCGTGGAAGTAACCATTTAGGAAAACCACCCTCTGTAGACAGGATAGGGATTTGAACCCCAATCTCGCTATAATCTCCGGGCAGGTGTAACACGAAAGAGACACTCTAGTTAAAACATAATGTAGTTAATAGGCCAAACTAATTCTTTCTCCGAGCTAGAGCATTAACCTCACAACAAACTCGGCCTTTGTTGATGGAAGGTTAGGGTTTGAAGCCCAGAGAGACTCTCTCAAGTAGTTTTTCCATCTTCTTCCCAAACTAACGCTAGTGAATTCCCTCTTGGTTGCCCTACATTGTTCTCAAGGTCATAACAAAATGGCTATTGGTAAACTCTGTAAGAAAAATATCAAGTTGTGGATTTATAAACATGTTTCATTTGTTGCTGGACTTTGCTACAATGTGTGTGATTTGCAACAGCAAACAGGAGAATAATGAATAGATATAATGTATTAATGATGGTTCCAGATTAATGACTCATTAATAAAGATCCAGAACAGATAGGACAGTTGTTTCAAAATCACAAATTACTGTTAACATTTTATTCAAAAGGAAATAAATCAAAACTAGGCTAGTGTTTGTGCAGTTAAATTGGCTGTATTACTGTTGCAATGGTGGCAAACGTGGAGAGCTGCTCCAGACCAATCCCAAGAGTGACTATTATTATTACTATTATTATTAGTTGCAAATAAATGAAAATTCCCCCCTTATTTTTTACCAAATATTACATTGCTTGGCCTCACTAATCAAGTATTTGAAAAACACATCTTTTTATTGGTTTTATAAATCAGTTGTGGTAGGTCACACACTTTGTGTGAGCCAATATAAGATTTTCCCATATTTATAATAATTGAATGGAAATGTTCTAGAATACCCGGTCAGGATTCCAAGTGGGACCTCCCCATCACCAAAAAACCAAACAATGCAAGTTGTTGTTACAGCAATAAAAATTCTAGGCTTCTAATTGTAAATCATTTTTCATGAAGTGACATTGAAACAAAATGATAGTAAAACTATTTTTATTCTTATCTATATTAATTGATCTTCTTGAAAAGACCCAACTAATTAATTACAAGTAGAGAGTAGAGGAAATGGTAGACTTGGCAATGACCTGACAAACACAACGATAGCCAACATCACAAGCACAAACCTACTCGAGTAGTAAATGATGTTAGCAATACAAACTCGTCTATTACTACTAATCAATACTTTGGTTCCCAACACACGCATAGCATACAAAGATATGGCTATTCACTGAGCTGCACTTATCAAGAGTCAGCTGGAACGTGTGACATGTGTTGTTAGACCAGAGGAGACCGGTGTGTGTATCCACCACTAAGAGAGTGAGCTGAAACGTGTAACATGTGTTGTTAGACCAGAGGAGACCGGTGTGTGTATCCACCACTAAGAGAGTGAGCTGAAACGTGTAACAAGTGTTGTTAGACCAGAGGAGACCGGTGTGTGTATCCACCACTAAGAGAGTGAGCTGAAACGTGTAACAAGTGTTGTTAGACCAGAGGAGACCGGTGTGTGTATCCACCACTAAGAGAGTGAGCTGAAACGTGTAACAAGTGTTGTTAGACCAGAGGAGACCGGTGTGTGTATCCACCACTAAGAGAGTGAGCTTGGAACCGGTGTGTGTATCCACCACTAAGAGAGTGAGCTTGGAACGTGTAACATGTGTTGTTAGACCAGAGGAGACCGGTGTGTGTATCCACCACTAAGAGAGTGAGCTCGGAACCGGTGTGTGTATCCACCACTAAGAGAGTCAGCTTGGAACCGGTGTGTGTATGTACCACTAAGAGAGTGAGCTTGGAACCGGTGTGTGTATGTACCACTAAGAGAGTGAGCTCGGAACCGGTGTGTGTATCCACCACTAAGAGAGTGAGCTCGGAACCGGTGTGTGTATCCACCACTAAGAGAGTCCTACCTATGTATTCATATTTTCATACTACGTAGCTCTGGTTTTGTAAACATGACAAAGAGCGTTTAAATGTACAAAGCTAAGTCGAGCACTGGTTGTCTAACATGAAGGATGGGGGTATGTATCTCTGCCAATTTAAATAATTTGTCCATCCCCCTATTGGTTGGAACTCCCCCCTCTCCTTGAATAAACTTGCCCCTCCCCTTCTCTATATTTGATATTCTCAACTTTATTAAGATGAGAATGGCCTTGTATCAAATTCTAAATAGTTTCCAAGAGCATTAAGAGGCACACTATAAATAGCTTCTGGAAGCATCTATTTCCCGGGCAAGGAGCACCCTGAATAGCTTATAGAGCCGTGGTTTTCAACCCGAGTCTTTGAAACCGTTGTGGTCTTGATAAGCCACAAGCCTTCAAATCCTACTTTTATTATTCACACTGAATCTTGCAATCGGTCTGGGCCGTCCGCCTCTATTTGAAACACTCATCGGATAGGTAGCATTTAGAGGGAAAATACCTTTATTTGCGTGGAGAGAGAAGGGGGAAACTATTTAGGACCCGCCTCCCCTAGTAAACCTGGACAAATTTTGAATCCTGAGCTTTCTGTCACCTAGTAACCCAACAAAACCACATACTTACTTTAATTATTATAAAGTGCTGATAATAATTATAAAAATGTGTCAAAAGACCAGCATGCTACAGTAAACCAAGTCAGCGGTGGGAAAACAGTTTTTATACCAGTGCGGGTTAGAATAGAATGAATATGTGTACATACCCAGCTCAGGGGGGTGGAGGCTGGCTAAATTAGGAAGTAGCCCAGTGAACGTGTTCCTTGTGTTCAATGTTTCTTGGTAAGTGGTTTAGATAATATTAATGATGGGGCGAGTTTGGAAGATTTCTGACCATGAGATTGAAGGTGACATCAAAATGCAAATTTGAAGGCTGCGCTATTGTTATTAAGGTAGGCCCTTTGTTATTTAATCTAGCAATATTTTTGATCGAGAGGGTTATTTCTAAAATTATTTTCCAACTTCCTTCCAGGCAAATGTGGATACACTTCCTCTAAATATAGAAATATAACCATGCTCATTAATTAAAAAACCATTATCGAAATAAGCACATATTAACGTAGCCTGAATGGATAGAAAAACGCGGTGCTTATTTTTTAAAATTAAAGAACCGGAACCAGAACCTGAACCTTTAAAGTGTTTGTTTATAAAACAGTAACCAGAACCGATATGACTCCCTGGTAATGATACTCATGGTAGCCTATACCTTCGTACGAACGAGAAACACTCCTCGAGCTTGTTAGGAATAAGCTAGGCCAGGTCACAACATCTAAAACTAAACTTGTGTGTTGAATTTATCTGTTCTGATTTGAATTGTGTCGATTCTAACACACAAGGAAAGGTAAATTCTATTACCCATTAAAACCTCTACAGGTATACAAGCCTAGAAGGCCTATTTAACTATGAGTAATTCAAAATCTACACTATCACTATTAATTAAGTTGTATTTGGACCTAAAGCATCAATTAGCCTTAAGTAGAAGGTAAATAGGTCACATATTTAATAGAGGTGTATTTTAGTTTTTAAAACTCTTAAATTATGAAATTAATTTAAATAACTAGCCTTGATTAACCTTAGTAACAATTTTTTTTATAAAATTGTAATATACAAGACATAACCAAATGCCTAAGCAAATTTTCAACTATTGATTTTGTAGGTTATGTATGGAATTTAAAAAAAATATTTACTCAAACTGAACATAAAATACATTGACAATTTAATTTTAAAAGAAGAATGTATTGTAATTATGTTCAAAATAAACTTTACTGTAAAATCAAACATTCCTGACCTGCTATAATTGAAAAGTATGAAAAAAAGTAATAGCTTCAGACTCGACTAGCACTCATAACTAATGCCAAATAGTTTTTGAAAGAGTAAAACAAACGTTTCCGCAACTAATTTCAACTATGAAAGTGTTTAAAACTTTAACTCGAATTACTACTTGTGAATCCCAAATGAGTGAATGTCAACATGACACTGAACATGTAGCAAAGCCAATTTAAATACAATTACATTCAACTAGGATAAGTTATATTAGAATTAAACATACAAATACACGGAACACAATGACTGAGTGGACGAGAGAGAATATGCTCACATTATGCGTGGAAAATGATGAAAAGAAACTAGAAACGCCCTAACCTAATGTTGTGGGATAAATTCTACCCTGAATGGCCAATACATATCAATATTATACGTTTTACTACTTTTAAACGGACACGTCCACAGTTAAAAGTAGATCAATTAATTTTACAATCATTAGAATTCATTACGAGTCGAATTACTTTGATGCTATTCATAAAAGTAAGGTGAAACAAAGCAAAATAAGTTGTAAGCCGTTCAAGGGGAGCTCGACCTCCATTTTGTGACATGGGGGAGTGGAACTCCGTTTCTGCAGCATGCTTCAAAACTTCCGTCAAAATCATATAACGAAATGGTTAGTAACAACAAACAGAATAAAAGACTACACTTAACACATATCTACATTATATTATGTCACATGCATATGCTCAAATCGTGCTAAATGTATACAAATAGTGTGCAATTTATTCATCCTATATTCGAAAAGTGATCCCGTGAAGACGGGATATCTCATCTTACCCTAATTTCACAGCACCATATACGGCTTTACACGACACGTTACCTACCTTGTGTCCCTTTAAATGAAACTCACATAAATCCAAACTTTTGAATTCTTTCACAAAATATCACATCTTACCTAAAAACAAATAAAAAGAGGGCATAATGTGGACGAAGACATATACATCACGGAACAATAACAAGAGCCGCCATTTGCAATGCTCGAAACTGACATGCGCAAATCAATCAGTGGAATTGTGGGTAAGCTTCCCGCCACCGTAGAGGTTGAAATTGTCATTTAAAGAGATTCCATTGGATAATACCAAGTCGACTGTCAGATGATTGGACAGAAAACAAACAAAAAGGAATGGTAGAAATAATTATTTCCTATGAAGAGAAATAATAATTATTTTAATATAAAAAATTATATAATAAAAACTTAGCAATAATATATTAGAATAAATCAAGAAAGCCAGTATTGTTAAATCGTACTTTCCCACAAATTTTCATTACATAAGTAAGATTGTTAAACATTTTAATTAGCGTATATCATGAAAATAGCACAATCAATAGCATAATATAAACTCAGATCCTTTAAGTAAAACACTATTGTTAAAACATGTTCAAATTTGGTTTTGATAACTAATCATGTTGCTCGATTGGCACTGCAATTTATTTTCACGTTGCATTATAAAGTAGTAAGCCTACTTGTATTCTTAAAACATATTGCAATCTTATGTGTTTATCAATATAATTACAGTTATAGCTAATCCGTCTAACGCCTTTAAAACAACTTTATACTTCAAAAGTTTTCAAGAAAACCATTAGATAATTGGTGTAGTTGGAAAATTAGCAAGGTACAGTACATTTTTTTGTAGCTATAATTTAATTAAAAATAATTTTGAGCTCCCATAAGATCAGTCTCAGTTGATCACCTTTAGTTCAATTTGTCTTTAACGCTCAAGAAAACCTCTCCTTTTCTTTTTAATATAAAATCAATAAAAACTTACTTTCTTAAACCCGTTGTGTCAGATCATTATATTTAAAGGTCAAAATATAGGAAAAATTTGTAGTGGCCATTTTGGGCTGATTCAATTTTTGCGGGTGCAAAATAATCATTTTTATTCAAAACTCTTTCGAAGCTATTGAAAAAATTACAACTGAAAACAAAATAAATCTAGATATTAATAAAGTTATTAATCTGGAAAAATGTATGTATATAATGCATTGATCATAATAAGATGCAAGAAATATTTTAACGGTAGTATCATAAACTAGTAAAACTTCGAGAATCTTTGTATGTAATAGTAAAATGCATTGTTGACAAAAGATGGGGTCTGGCTACTCTTTATTTCTAATGAACTAAATTTGAAGTCAAAAAACGAAATCATTGAAAATTTGAGCGCGAAGTTTAAATTGAACCAAACTAAATATTCAGTTTAGTATTTAGACTGTGATACTAAAGAGAAAACCCCAAATGTGGTAAAAAAAAAAGGAAATAAATTAAAAACTAACAACAAACTGCCCTTAGGACGTCAATATCTAAGTGATTTGTGTTTAGATCTTGCTGGCAAGAGAGGCCCTACCTAGATCGGTGCAATCGGTGTGACCGAATCGGGCTCCATCTTAGAGGGGGTGCCAAAATCCATAAAAATATAAATAACCCACACACAAATTTTGAACAAGCTCCCCCGGGCCCTGTCACTTTATATTATGTGTTTGCTTGAATTGTGTAATTAAGTCACTCCTATCGTCCAAAGAAAAATGGCGCAACCTCCAAGAAAACAAACAGCCGTTTAATAACTGAAATTAAAACAGAAAACTCTAAAAGCAAAGCGAAATTGAAAAGAGCGCTAACTTATTCGCCAAATATTTCAGGGTTGAGAAATCCTCTGAATAGTTATCTGAACTGGTGTAACATGCAACGGAAGAAATAGAAGAAGCCAATAATCTAATTTATAAAATTTCTTCTATCTACGATCGATAAAATGGAAAGCACCATAAATAAGAGGAACCAGCTAATTCTGGACAATCATTTCAATTTCAAAATGCTACTGAATAGGCCAGATCTACCGAGAAACAAATATCAAAGCAAATTGTACCATTGCCATCATATTTTCGACGTACATAGTATGACTAAATTTCTAAATGGCTTCTCATAGACTTTGCAACAGGGATGGTTCGTCCCCCATACCCACGAATCCCCAGTTCCTTTTAAAGTTATTATTCACACTCTAACGACAATTTTATCTTGCCATAAAAGCTTCAAGAAAAATAGGTTTTTGGTTTAAGTAATAGCAGGCAATGTTTTTAAAATGGCAGGCGGTCGGGCACGAGGTGGTCAGCGCCTGACATTGTGAAACCAAACCTTCCCACCCCTTCTCCTCTTGTCTTCAAATGGCATGCAGTCAGGCGAGCGACGGTCAGCACCATGCATTGTGAAACCTTCCCATCCCTTAACCCATTTTCCCCATCCTGCTATAGCTAGCTAGCATTGCTTATTCTTCTTCTTTTGAAGGCGCACTCCCTTACGCGCCCTAAGGTTGAAAGCTTGTGAAATGTGTATAGCGTGAACCAGCAATAGTTGTTGTCAGTCAGCGTATAACCCGAACGGGTAGTAAGACGCGGTGCTAAATATTATTATTATTGTTGTCAGTCATCCTCCGTGCTCCTGCATCTTGAGGATGTGTGTGCTTATAATAAAATTATGTAGGTTTATTTTAGGATAATGTTTATTTGAGTTATATGTTTTAATTTTTGTGTAAATAGGCTTAATATGAATAGTTCAATTCAGGCGCTTAAGACAACGAATATTGCAAGATTAACTCTTGATCAAAAAAGAAAATTGAAATCATTAGGTAGGCCATGTCCTACAACACATCCACGTTCTTTGGGGTGAGTTTATTATTTTTAACTTTGCATGTTATTTGTGATATTAATTTTTGAGTTTAACTAAATGAATATTTAGCAAAAATTCCGAAATGTGTGTCTTCTTTTAAATATATTATTTAGAAATAATTTATGAATTAAACAGGCTGAGCTCTCCAGCTTCTCAAGTGACGAGCCGCCACTGCTTTGCAACAAGAGATTAAATAATCATTAAAGAACCTATGAGTGACAAAATGAGAAACGAAAACTATCTCAAAAATAATGATGGACATCACGTTGCCAATGTACGCTTTAAAATAGTAGTGACAAATGAGGAAAATTTGAAAGAAGGTCATTGAACATTGCTCTTCAAGCCTACTGCATTTGATCTTGCCCGCGTTGCGACAAGACAGTATTAATCTGGCACTTCTATATTATGTTTTTGTATAATTGTAATCAATCATATATTTTATTTTTCTGTTATAATAAATCTATTTTTGTTATTCTAATCATTTTATCGATCTGGTATAAATAATTCCCTTGTATACCCGGTAGAAAAGAATGTTCACCAGGAATGATCGCAGGTATATCGACTATTCCGACTTGGAAAGAAGTGGAAACTGCATCTGCTTTATTTCAACTGCTAAGTGTCGTCAAAACATGTGAGTTTCAAAAAGCTTGCAAAGTTGTGCTCTCGGTTCACTTTATGTTTTTGCCATTGAGTAGGATTTTACAAACGAATGATTAGAATTTAGCAAGAAAAAAAAAGAACTGTGTGGAATGAGATACAAATATGAGAAAGAGTTTGAGCAAATATTTTCAAGTCTTTAAAAGGCTTATGAAGAACTAGACATAGAAATACGAACTCCGCGTGGCTGTGGTTGACGAACACTGCGTGAAAATATACCAATTGACTCAGCTACTGACTACTATAAGATTCCAATGGAGAGATTTTGACCATACCATTGTTGTAGTTAGGGTGGTGTTATTATTAATATCACCATATCACGGCAACAAAAATGCCCTTCTAAATTTTTGCATCACTTAATCGATGAAACTTTAACTTCAAATAAGCAAACCCAGCACCATTTTTATCCATGGTCTTAACAACGTTCTTAAATGGCCTAATTTATATTAAGTTTAGTTAAAAACACCTTCAGGGCTGACCAATGGGGGACGTGACACGTTTTTCTGTCCAGGTGCAAGATATTCTCGTTTTGGCCATTCCTTCTTGATGTAATGATTTTTCTTGTCACGACTGTCCCACTTGCACAAGAAACAACAAAATTTAATATAGTTGAGCTTCAAACCAAGTAACAGTGCAATTACTTTTAAATCACCACATAACTTATGTTCCAATTGTACTTGTCATGCTGAATTTTCTCCAAAAGGAACTTAATATTTTCATAAGATTCTTTCATGTTAGTGGCATAAGCTAAAGGGACATAAGGACATTTGTTTCAATTATGCGAAAGGACACCGTTCAAACTAGTTTTAGAGTTGTCAATAAAAAGTTGCCACTCTGCTGTTTTATGTTCATTACCAAGAGCATCCGTCACAGATCAAATATTTTTACAATAAACTAAATCATTTTCTTGAAAATAAATAATTTTTTTTTAGCTCATTCTGGCGATTACGGAAAACACACACTTTAGTATCTCGCTGAAGTAAATTCCAGCCCTCCAGCCTTCACCCCAAAAGTTTGCTCTGTATTTTGGACAAATTCAAATCCCAGACAAAGTCGTTTAAATCACCTTGAGTTAACAAACGTGGCTCAAAAGAAGAGGCACTTGCTTTAAAAGTAGTCATGTTGTTCCTTATGTTGAACTAGACCAGCTGCATCGTTTTTAAAGTCTTCATCTCTTCAGTAACGTTTATTGGAGTCCGTGGTACAGGTAGGTCCTCGTTGTGCGTAACTGGCCTGACAGCAAATTATAGTATATCACTATGTTTGGATCTACAAAAACAACAGTCTGATGAACGATCTTGGGGTTGCTTCCAAACCATGGGAACTGTAAAGCACATATGCCAGGACCCCAATCTGTCAGACGCTCCCCACAGGTCAAACACCAGATATAGGAGGCCAGTTCTTATTTTGGTCCCCTACTTTGCAATGAAAATATAGCTCACAACATTTTTTAACAATTGGAGTGAAATTTCGTGGTTGGGCTTTATATGCCAATTTCCAGCAAATATAGCAGAAGGTATCTGGAGGATTTACACACTTTCTTGGCATCTTGACAGATTATCACTACTGGCAGTTGGCACTAGTTTCTCAGAGTCAGAGGGGTGACCTTTTTTAAAAAAAAGTTGCAGCATGCTGCACATAGCTCGTCTGTCTGCCATCTAAATTATAGTAAGTCTGTTTGGCACCTGCTTGTATATATTAAAACAAATATATATCCAAGGAAAAATTACATAACTAATTGAGACTAAAAAGGGCAAATCTTTAAATATATTTATTTATAAAAAGTTTCATCACAAAAGAATTGTGGGTGGTAAAAAGATTCTGATTGCATATTTAAATTCAGCGTTAAAAGTTGTGTTAGAAACACCTCCTATGTTCCATGTGTTAGAAATCATGTTGACCAGTATATTATTATATATATATATTGTAACAAAGAACTGGTCTTTTAAAGACATTCATAGTATTATAATTTCAAGGACAATTTAGCGTGGTGAACAAACACGTAGGTTTTGTTGCTATAGAATTTAAGGAATATTTTTTTTTGCCATGTTTATCTTTGATTATGTAGCAAACGCTACCATATAAAGTTAATGTGCATCAACGTTTGAAGGAGTTATAGTTTACCTGAGCGTGTGTGTGTGTGTATATATATTTATATATATCTATATCGAGAATAGTATAAAACTCGTCTGTAGACGATAGCCCTTTTGTCACCACTTTCAAAAATCAGCGATTGGCGGCGATTGCGAGAACTATATTTACTCGTGTAAGCTAGGGTATTCTAACGACAAGATATTGAACTAAGTAGCGATGGGGAAAGCTTCGGAAAAGGGACACAGAGGTTTCCAGCGCGTGTTTTAAATGGAAATACTTTAGATACATTTTATTTTCTATTGTGTAATTATTGTGTTTAGGTTTCACAGATTTTAAATTTTCAATCCTTTAATCTTATTTTACGCCATTCTAATTTATTCTCTTGGTTCCATTTAGTTTATTTAAATTTACCCCTGGTGAAAATCTCAAGAGCAAACCAAGCTTTGGGTTTTACTCTAGTTTTCAGTCCGGTTTCTTCAGGGTCTCTGGAATGGTTTGGTTACTTTGGGATGCTTTTTTTTTTTCTTCAGCATTCTCTTGTTTGTAATGGAATGCTTGGATATGTTTCTCTGGAATGGTCTGGTTTGCAATATAACATTCTGTTATTTTACTCTGGAATGTTATGGTTTGAATTGGAATACTATGGTATTTTACTCTGGCCTATGCTAGTTCTCTTTGGGATGCTATAGTATTTTAATCTGATCTAAGCTGGTTTTCTTTGGATTGCTATGGTATTTTACTCTGGTTCGTGTTTTTCTTTGGGATGCTATGGTGTCTTACTCTGGTTCTCTTTGGAATGCTATGGTGTCTTACTCTGGTTCTCTTTGGAATGCTATGGTATTTTACTCTGGTTCGTGTTTTTCTTTGGGATGCTATGGTGTTTTACTCTGGTTCTCTTTGGAATGCTATGGTATTTTACTCTGGTTCGTGTTTTTCTTTGGGATGCTATGGTGTTTTACTCTGGTTCTCTTTGGGATGCTATGGTGTCTTACTCTGGTTCTCTTTGGAATGCTATGGTATTTTACTCTGGTTCGTGTTTTTCTTTGGGATGCTATGGTGTTTTACTCTGGTTCTCTTTGGAATGCTATGGTATTTTACTCTGGTTCGTGTTTTTCTTTGGGATGCTATGGTGTTTTACTCTGGTTCTCTTTGGAATGCTATGGTATTTTACTCTGGTTCGTGTTTTTCTTTGGGATGCTATGGTGTTTTACTCTGGTTCTCTTTGGAATGCTATGGTATTTTACTCTGGTTCGTGTTTTTCTTTGGGATGCTATGGTGTTTTACTCTGGTTCTCTTTGGAATGCTATGGTATTTTACTCTGGTTCGTGTTTTTCTTTGGGATGCTATGGTGTTTTACTCTGGTTCTCTTTGGAATGCTATGGTATTTTACTCTGGTTCGTGTTTTTCTTTGGGATGCTATGGTGTTTTACTCTGGTTCTCTTTGGAATGCTATGGTATTTTACTCTGGTTCGTGTTTTTCTTTGGGATGCTATGGTGTTTTACTCTGGTTCTCTTTGGAATGCTATGGTATTTTACTCTGGTTCGTGTTTTTCTTTGGGATGCTATGGTGTTTTACTCTGGTTCTCTTTGGAATGCTATGGTATTTTACTCTGGTTCGTGTTTTTCTTTGGGATGCTATGGTGTTTTACTCTGGTTCTCTTTGGAATGCTATGGTATTTTACTTTGGTTCGTGTTTTTCTTTGGGATGCTATGGTGTTTTACTCTGGTTCTCTTTGGAATGCTATGGTATTTTACTCTGGTTCGTGTTTTTCTTTGGGATGCTATGGTGTCTTACTCTGGTTCTCTTTGGGATGCTATGGTATTTTACTCTGGTTCTCTTTGGGATGCTATGGTATTTTACTCTGGTCCATGATGGTTCTCTTTGGGATGCTATGGTATTTAACTCTGGTTCGTGAGGGTTCTATTTGGGATGCTATGGTATTTAACTCTGGTTCGTGTTAGTTTTCTTTGGGATGCTATGGTATTTTACTCTGGTTCGTGATGGTTCTATATGGGATGCTATGGTATTTTACTCTGGTTCTCTTTGGGATGCTATGGTATTTTACTCAGGTTCGTGATGGTTCTCTTTGGGATGCTATGGTATTTTACTCTGGTTCGTGTTTGTTTTCTTTGGGATGCTATGGTATTTAACTCTGGTTCGTGTTAGTTTTCTTTGGGATGCTATGGTATTTTACTCTGGTCCATGATGGTTCTCTTTGGAATGCTATGGTATTTTACTCTGATTTGTGATGATTCTCTTTGGGATGCTATGGTATTTTACTCTGGTTCGTATTTGTTATCTTTGCAAACATTATTAAGGTGATCTACTTTTTGTTAAAAAGTAGCCTTGAACTATAAACACTTAACAGAATTTGTTTCCTATGTTTGAATAGCTGTATCTAATATGTTAGTAAAGCTAACACTTTATTTATACTTTTGTACACCTTCTTGTAGTTAGCATTATATATCTAAACTATTAGTTATTAGTTATACACCTTGTAAGTAAAGAGATCTTATTTTTGCGGTAAGCTGTTCAGGGTGTCCAATTACCTGGAAAAGAGGGAATTTGCTTGGTCAGGGAATTTTATTAAATTTCTGGAAATTTTACATTTTGTCTATAAAAAGTTTAATATTTTGATTCACAATAGTCAAAATAACACTTTTCTTCCAGTTAATACTTAGGCCTATATAGAATCACTTTCACACCGTTGTCCATGTTGAGCAGACTAATATCACTTCTCAAGGTCAACAAGTTTTGTGTCTTTAGCCAAAGTTGAGTCATGGATCTCCACATGGGCAACATTTGATTAGACCTACATTTTAAGTAGAGGTAACTAAGAATGACTCTGTATCACAACTATTTTAAACTTAAAATAGTCCATTTCCCCGGAGGCAGAAATCGTTCAATCCTCTTATTGGCTGACACAATATCAGAATGTGTATGTATCTAGAAAACAACACTATTTAATCTGTGATCTTAAAAACTTATTTTCATAATATACTTAATATCGATAAATAGTGGTCTGGGAAAAAGTAAATTGGATCTGGAAAATCTGGAAAAGTCAGGGAATTTAAAAATATAGTTTGGCTGGACACCCTGCTTTTGAAACCTTTGATGTAATTTTTTTTATCAAGTACATGTGTTTTAGTGAAATATATTTTTAGCGATTGTTTAAAATTATGTGTTAGTAAGTTTTATTTGCTGTTACTGTTTTAATGTGGCTCGACTGTTGATGCTGTTAAAGAAGCAATAATTATTATAAGCTTTGTTCACTCATTCTCAAAGCTTGTGATTACCTTATCTAATTTGGAGTCTTTTAATTATCGTTTGTATAGTTGGTATTTTGTCCAGATTTTTCAGCCCAAAACTCACTAAAATATTATGAGTAATTTTTATTTCATATAAAGTCATCACATTAAGCTACCGGATCAATTGGAATGTAATGCGCACCTCGATTTTCAAAACCTTGAAACCAAAAAACGTATTGGCTGGTAAATGCAATGCGCATCGGCAAAAAGTACACTCCTTACAGCAACGAGTTTTTATTGCGAATTCAATTTTAAGAAATAAACACTATTCTTTGATGAACTTTTACCAAAACACTAACGAGAGAAAAAAAACAAAAACACGCAACTCTTGAAGAAACAACATTAATAATAGATTTTAATCAAATAAATATGTTCTCTTATATGTTAAAATTTCAAGTTTACTGTATATTGTGTTCTTTGGTTTTTCAATTAAAATACAACACTCGATGACAGACTAGAACTTAATTATTGAGCACTGCTCTCATAATTGGAAAACTTATCTAAGTTCGTGTCAGGTTCATCGCTGCTTTCCCCATCCTCCTTGGTCTTAGTCAAGGGCACGTCACTCTCAGTGCTGGTCCAGAGCATGTCATCTTGGTTGCCGTCGAGATAATGTGAAATGAAGTATTTTTTAAAAGAGTTTCCAGGCAACTGATATCCAGTGAGTAACAACATGGGGTGCAACTTGCTTAGTTTCCGTCTGTGTGAGTTCCTTGTCCGGCTCACACCAACATATAAAGGCTATAAAACAGAAGTCATCCCTCCCGGAATGACGACTAATCCGCTGTTCAGGCCGCGCAGTTTCTTCTCAGTCAAGTGAGCTCGAGATTCGGCCAGACAAAGTATCAACGGCAGATTGAGAAGGACATTAGAGATTCTGTGATGCATTCTCTCTCTTGGCTTCGGACAATGGCGTCGTGAGGAAAAAGCTTTTCACTCGTGTTGGTCTTCAGGGAAGTTTTTATTTTGAATATGAAAAATAGTGGAAGTTTGCACCCATCTGCAGTGATAGCCAACATTACAGTTCCTTAATGATTCTCGTAACCTGATGTTTTATGAGAACCTCTTTCGCCCCTTTCTCTGCTATGGGGTAGTTACGCGGCATATCGAACCAGATTGGTGTCTCATCCGCGTTACCAATCTGCCCCATCAAAAAGTTGCTCTTCTTCCAGAGCTCGATCACGTACCACTGGCATATTGTTGTGCGTCGTCGTAAAGTGGCCCACCCATCCACGGCTCGCCTCAAACACTTACCTTGTGATTTTAAGGGCTGTGGACACCTCACCAGCTTTACCCCTTATCGAGTCACTTGGAATAGATAGACCATGCTTCCTTCCTTCACGTACAAATTAACAACTTCTTGGTCCGCGTCAGGGTGTCTTCCCTACCAAGAGCTTGTGAAATGTTTTTCTCGCCTCAATAGTAGCAAATATTGCCAATTTGTGTCGCTGCCACAAACGAACGTTGTTCTCCGCTGAATTGTCTTGCGGCTTGCCTATTCCCAAATATGTCTGCACGGAGAACTAGCTTCATATGATACCCTTCCTTAGCTTTTTGTCCTCCATCTCTAGAACAATAAGACAATCTCACAGTAGCTGGAAACACAGCAATTTTATTTCTCAACACTAGAGACAAGTGAGGAGGTAGCCCGAAGAAGGCTGTTACAGCCAAACTACTGGAGATGGTAACGATATAGCAATATATTTACCAAAGACATTGACATATTTATAGCAATATTTAAGTTCTGATATATCGGAACATTTACGGACCACACTCTAAATCTTTTGAATCAAAATGATGTTTTTTTTCTTTATTTTTATTAAACTCGTCTTATTTTAAACAGCTTAATAAAACGTTAAAAAGTGACTTGGAATATAATTAGAGGAGAGCGGCCATCTTAATACCACCATTCCAACTCACCAGGAACAATGTGATGAATGTATCAGAAACGACCGATATATATATATATATATATATACTATGAAACATTGCTATCCCTCCATACTATGAAACATTGCTATCCCTCCATACTATGAAACATTGCTATCCCTCCATACTATGAAACATTGCTATCCCTCCATACTATGAAACATTGCTATCCCTCCATACTATGAAACATTGCTATCCCTCCATACTATGAAACATTGCTATCCCTCCATACTATGAAACATTGCTATCCCTCCATACTATGAAACATTGCTATCCCTCCATACTATGAAACATTGCTATCCCTCCATACTATGAAACATTGCTATCCCTCCATACTATGAAACATTGCTATCCCTCCATACTATGAAACATTGCTATCCCTCCATACTATGAAACATTGCTATCCCTCCATACTATGAAACATTGCTATCCCTCCATACTATGAAACATTGCTATCCCTCCATACTATGAAACATTGCTATCCCTCCATACTATGAAACATTGCTATCCCTCCATACTATGAAACATTGCTATCCCTCCATACTATGAAACATTGCTATCCCTCCATACTATGAAACATTGCTATCCCTCCATACTATGAAACATTGCTATCCCTCCATACTATGAAACATTGCTATCCCTCCATACTATGAAACATTGCTATCCCTCCATACTATGAAACATTGCTATCCCTCCATACTATGAAACATTGCTATCCCTCCATACTATGAAACATTGCTATCCCTCCATACTATGAAACATTGCTATCCCTCCATACTATGAAACATTGCTATCCCTCCATACTATGAAACATTGCTATCCCTCCATACTATGAAACATTGCTATCCCTCCATACTATGAAACATTGCTATCCCTCCATACTATGAAACATTGCTATCCCTCCATACTATGAAACATTGCTATCCCTCCATACTATGAAACATTGCTATCCCTCCATACTATGAAACATTGCTATCCCTCCATACTATGAAACATTGCTATCCCTCCATACTATGAAACATTGCTATCCCTCCATACTATGAAACATTGCTATCCCTCCATACTATGAAACATTGCTATCCCTCCATACTATGAAACATTGCTATCCCTCCATACTATGAAACATTGCTATCCCTCCATACTATGAAACATTGCTATCCCTCCATACTATGAAACATTGCTATCCCTCCATACTATGAAACATTGCTATCCCTCCATACTATGAAACATTGCTATCCCTCCATACTATGAAACATTGCTATCCCTCCATACTATGAAACATTGCTATCCCTCCATACTATGAAACATTGCTATCCCTCCATACTATGAAACATTGCTATCCCTCCATACTATGAAACATTGCTATCCCTCCATACTATGAAACATTGCTATCCCTCCATACTATGAAACATTGCTATCCCTCCATACTATGAAACATTGCTATCCCTCCATACTATGAAACATTGCTATCCCTCCATACTATGAAACATTGCTATCCCTCCATACTATGAAACATTGCTATCCCTCCATACTATGAAACATTGCTATCCCTCCATACTATGAAACATTGCTATCCCTCCATACTATGAAACATTGCTATCCCTCCATACTATGAAACATTGCTATCCCTCCATACTATGAAACATTGCTATCCCTCCATACTATGAAACATTGCTATCCCTCCATACTATGAAACATTGCTATCCCTCCATACTATGAAACATTGCTATCCCTCCATACTATGAAACATTGCTATCCCTCCATACTATGAAACATTGCTATCCCTCCATACTATGAAACATTGCTATCCCTCCATACTATGAAACATTGCTATCCCTCCATACTATGAAACATTGCTATCCCTCCATACTATGAAACATTGCTATCCCTCCATACTATGAAACATTGCTATCCCTCCATACTATGAAACATTGCTATCCCTCCATACTATGAAACATTGCTATCCCTCCATACTATGAAACATTGCTATCCCTCCATACTATGAAACATTGCTATCCCTCCATACTATGAAACATTGCTATCCCTCCATACTATGAAACATTGCTATCCCTCCATACTATGAAACATTGCTATCCCTCCATACTATGAAACATTGCTATCCCTCCATACTATGAAACATTGCTATCCCTCCATACTATGAAACATTGCTATCCCTCCATACTATGAAACATTGCTATCCCTCCATACTATGAAACATTGCTATCCCTCCATACTATGAAACATTGCTATCCCTCCATACTATGAAACATTGCTATCCCTCCATACTATGAAACATTGCTATCCCTCCATACTATGAAACATTGCTATCCCTCCATACTATGAAACATTGCTATCCCTCCATACTATGAAACATTGCTATCCCTCCATACTATGAAACATTGCTATCCCTCCATACTATGAAACATTGCTATCCCTCCATACTATGAAACATTGCTATCCCTCCATACTATGAAACATTGCTATCCCTCCATACTATGAAACATTGCTATCCCTCCATACTATGAAACATTGCTATCCCTCCATACTATGAAACATTGCTATCCCTCCATACTATGAAACATTGCTATCCCTCCATACTATGAAACATTGCTATCCCTCCATACTATGAAACATTGCTATCCCTCCATACTATGAAACATTGCTATCCCTCCATACTATGAAACATTGCTATCCCTCCATACTATGAAACATTGCTATCCCTCCATACTATGAAACATTGCTATCCCTCCATACTATGAAACATTGCTATCCCTCCATACTATGAAACATTGCTATCCCTCCATACTATGAAACATTGCTATCCCTCCATACTATGAAACATTGCTATCCCTCCATACTATGAAACATTGCTATCCCTCCATACTATGAAACATTGCTATCCCTCCATACTATGAAACATTGCTATCCCTCCATACTATGAAACATTGCTATCCCTCCATACTATGAAACATTGCTATCCCTCCATACTATGAAACATTGCTATCCCTCCATACTATGAAACATTGCTATCCCTCCATACTATGAAACATTGCTATCCCTCCATACTATGAAACATTGCTATCCCTCCATACTATGAAACATTGCTATCCCTCCATACTATGAAACATTGCTATCCCTCCATACTATGAAACATTGCTATCCCTCCATACTATGAAACATTGCTATCCCTCCATACTATGAAACATTGCTATCCCTCCATACTATGAAACATTGCTATCCCTCCATACTATGAAACATTGCTATCCCTCCATACTATGAAACATTGCTATCCCTCCATACTATGAAACATTGCTATCCCTCCATACTATGAAACATTGCTATCCCTCCATACTATGAAACATTGCTATCCCTCCATACTATGAAACATTGCTATCCCTCCATACTATGAAACATTGCTATCCCTCCATACTATGAAACATTGCTATCCCTCCATACTATGAAACATTGCTATCCCTCCATACTATGAAACATTGCTATCCCTCCATACTATGAAACATTGCTATCCCTCCATACTATGAAACATTGCTATCCCTCCATACTATGAAACATTGCTATCCCTCCATACTATGAAACATTGCTATCCCTCCATACTATGAAACATTGCTATCCCTCCATACTATGAAACATTGCTATCCCTCCATACTATGAAACATTGCTATCCCTCCATACTATGAAACAT
Organism: Timema douglasi; assembly: GCA_901482245.1. Lineage (NCBI taxonomy): Eukaryota > Metazoa > Arthropoda > Insecta > Phasmatodea > Timematidae > Timema > Timema douglasi. Next base: position 9,805 of record CABEEJ010007644.1, on the reverse strand, counting down.
TGCTATCCCTCCATACTATGAAACATTGCTATCCCTCCATACTATGAAACATTGCTATCCCTCCATACTATGAAACATTGCTATCCCTCCATACTATGAAACATTGCTATCCCTCCATACTATGAAACATTGCTATCCCTCCATACTATGAAACATTGCTATCCCTCCATACTATGAAACATTGCTATNACTGCAGACATTGGGCGCTGAAACAACTGCATACATTGGGCGCTGAAACAACTGCATACATTGGGCGCTGAAACGACTGCATACATTGGGCGCTGATACAACTGCAGACATTGGGCGCTGATACAACTGCATACATTGGGCGCTGAAACGACTGCAGACATTGGGCGCTGAAACAACTGGATACATTGGGCGCTGAAACAACTGCATACATTGGGCGCTGAAACCACTGCAGACATTGGGCGCTGAAACGACTGCAGACATTGGGTGCTGAAACAACTGCATACATTGGGCGCTGAAACAACTGCAGTTGTTTTATGCTTGAACAATTTCATATTGTGGTCATTTATATTATTTCATGCACTAAAATTATTTGTAAAATGTTTAATTGCACAATTGTTTGTAATACTTTGAGTTGTTATCTCAACATGTAATTCAATGTCTTCCATATAAATATTAAGCTGATATTGTGAGTGATTGAACAGGAACTTAGTCCTGCGCTCAACTGAATGAGTGTGTGGATGGCAATTCAAGTCTAACTTGAGAGTAATTCAAAACTACGAGGACATCCTAACATCTCTTTTAACCTGAACATTATAGGACGAATCTAACATTGACTTATGAAATCGCTGTTAAAATGTTAGTTTCTAATAAAGAGGTGATGTACAAATAATGAGATCATTAGTTTGTCTTTATTATTTCATATAACTATAGTTATACTTTTATTTAAAAGTAGGTGTATTTTTGTATGAAAAAAAGTGAACAGTTAACCATCTAAATTGCCGATAGCCTAGCAAAATAGCTTTGTAATAAGTTTGTATCGCCACCATATTAAATATTTTCTAACTAAATTGCACTACTGAACTAATCATTTAGTGTAAGTTTATTTGTAAAAATAAAAACCTTTACTCGATTTAATTCAAGTAATCTAATATTTTGTTTACCCATAAACAAATTTAACAGGTCAAACAAATGAGTTTAATAAAAAGTATAAACACAAATACCACTTCTGTATACGGTAGTTAATAAATGTGCATTTTTGTACAGTTTAGTTTTAATAGCAATCTATCTGACAGGTAGTAACGGCTACTAGATCCTTTTTCATGCATTCATACGTATATTTGTGTGATCTCCAGCCGTCACGTTTGATAGAAATTAGCAATACCTGTAGAATACTATCATTTTTATCCCCCACAAAAATAAGAAAATGGAAGTCTCATAACAAGAAAAGAGACAAGAATAAGAGCGAGTCAGGGCTGCAAACATAAGCTCATATTTTGATCCAAGACCACTTGATTGTGTTTGGATTCAAAATGAAACAGGGAGCAAGAGAAACTAAAAATGTAAACATTAGCGACCTGGAAAACAGGGAATTTGGTCACATTTCTGTGATTTTCACAAATACACTAAAATAATATAGAGATTTCATTTAAAATAGTCAAAATAACATTTCTCTGCCAGCTAATACCCACCGCGAATATTTTGTTAACACAGTTGAGCACACTAATCTCAATTCTCTAAGGTCATGTCGTCTTTTCACCCCCTCAACTGGTCGCTGTCAGCCAGAGTTGAGTTGTGTGCACGCACGAGAACTCAATTACACAACAGTATGTGTCTAAATAATAATAATTGTAATATTATATTGACTGGAAAACCTGTAAGAGTCGGGTATTTTTAGAATATGGTTTGGCTGGACACCCTCATTAGTTTTGTACCAGTTCAGTGAAGTTAAAAATGAAACCTAGACATGAGCTAAAATATAAATGACTAAACAACAAGGAAAGGGGATAGAAGGACTTAGCAGACAACTCACTTTGCTGAAATCTGAGCACTGCGGGCGAGCTCAAATAATCACTGGTATGGTTGTCTTTATATCTCTTATCTAGTGGACTTTCTCGTACTAGACTGGATTCCTGGTGACGAGATTGGGGTTCAAATCCCAGTCAATCTAAAATGTCACCTTCCTCATTAGGTAACTAATGCACGTGTATAACTCGGACTGGCAGTAGTCGCAATGAGAAGACATCTTGTGATACTACCAAGAGTGTCAGGCCATGCAGTTTGTATGAAAGTATATGTTTGAGGAGTTTTCAGGGGCTTGGGGTGGCCCTTAAGCATTTAAAAATAATAATAGATTGTTATAGAACCAATTTGAAGTTTGATGCAAACCATGTTTCAGCTTCAAACTCTAGAGTATCAGAGGGGAGGAACGCACCTTGAATCATCATTACAAGACCAAGGTCATGCCCTAGTCTCTAGATGCACTAGATGCTCTAGATGCACTAGATGCACTAGATGCACTAGATGCACTAGATGCACTAGCGGGAACACCCTCAGCTTATCAAACAAACATGTGCTTCCATGTCGCTACGCTTTAAAAAATAACCATTTTAATTTTACATTTGTTTTATGTAAAGGCCAAAGAAAAAAAACCATATCTTTACTAAAGATACATTTTCTATCCTATTTCAAAACCTTTTGTGATAGCTGAGCTTACCCTGACCCTCGTTAATGGGTTTTACATTGAACTTGAAAATGTTTATATATTCAAGTGATAGACTGTCCTATTTTATAAACAACCGTTGAAGAATCTTTCAGTAAGTGAGCTGCAGGATTGGAACCAAGTGTTTGATCTTAACAATGTCTACTCCAGCATCGCACCAATGTTAAACCAAGATAATGGATGGCATAGCATTATTTTACTTGATCCACTAGGTACATTCCTTAACTAGCTAAACACTACAGCGTTACCAACTCTATACAAATATATGTGGTGACTGCGCGTAGCTTCAGCATCGCTAAATATCAAGCTAACCTAAAGCTCAACCAACGACAGGTAGCTATCTGAATACACTTATAATACTGACATCATTTAAATAAACCTACAATAAATATCGAGATAGGGCCTTACAGATAACATAGCTAGGCCAGATATTTGATCCTGTCTGGCCGGTCACAAGAAAGGGTGAAGCCCACTATATTGAGTCCACATCAGCTTCACAGAAATCACACAGACGGCTAACTAATACATCCAACAGGGCGTACAGTCTGCCCCAAGGGACCAATGTTGCGTTGCGTGCTGTACTAGAACACAGCATGTTACTATACCTAGCTCCACGCTTGGATTAACTTACCCTAATCCTCGTAAATGGCAGGCACACGAGCAAGAAATGCACCAGTGGTAGAACAGGTGGAATGTGCTCGGAGTGCACCAGCAGTCGAAGATAATGAATATGCACAACACCTGTGGCGGGGGCTAGCTGTGGCTGGCCTGAGGTTCTACTTCACAGGACGCCATAGCGTCCAGCAACAGGAGCACTCTAATCCAATTTAATAAGGCCCGGTAATGAAGATCAAGGAAACTTACCCTCATCGGACTTGAACATGGGAAATCCAGGTAGTAGTTAAATTAATTAGTAGATCATGTTCCATAATAGCCACGCACTTGTGTGAGCTAATTCACATTAGCTCGGCATAAAAATAACATTAGAAAGAGAAATATGATCATAGCCTGGTTTGTGGCCAATTTTGTAAGCAACCACTTAATATAAATTGATTTACAATTTTTTAATACTGTTTTCATCCAATAGGAACAAATATCAATGATGACTATAAAAGTCAAATTCATATTAATGTTTTCAAATAAGAAATGAATATTTAAAAAATATTTAAATGGTTGAATACACATTATTTTAATTGGAAATAATTAGCGTTGTTATCATAGACCAAATAACTTCATATTATTTGATTTTAGTAGTTCATCCATATTGGTTTTTAATTGGCTGAACGTAAGCCAACGCAATCTCTTCCCGACAAGCGGTACTATTTGTCTAATAGATGGCATTAGCAAAAACTATCTTTAACTCATTACATGTTTACTAGAGAGCAGCACCTATCCTTAACCCATCCCGTGTTCACTAGAGAGCAGCACTATCTCTATAGTAATATAAAAAATATAATCTTTTTACATATTGACTTAATACTTTAACATCTAAACACGGATTTTAGGACTTATTTTTATAAACATTACAGAATATATATGTGTATAAGTTGCTTGTTCTATAGACAGATATATATATAAATCTAGTATCATTTTGTTGGCAATCCTGTATTTAAATACTATTATTATGACAATTAACATCAGTAGCTACTTTAACAACACCATATTATTTGCACACAGAAAACTATCACTTAAGGCCCTGACACAGACTCCGTATCCGTAGGTCCGTGGTCCGTACTCCTGGTCCATAAGAAATTCTACTCGTGATTACAGTCTCAATATCCGTAATCACGTGACCGTTTCAACCAATGAGATAGTAAGAGACTTCATCCAATCAAAAAATTCGAAAGAAAATAGTCCACAGCACAGAGCGTGCGTCAAGCAGTCAGCTGATCCATAGATAAAGGATATATAATCAAAGAAAAAGAAACCAAAAACAACTTCGTTGAGAAAACTTCCAGTATTTATATTAGAATATAAGTTAAGAACAATCACAAGAAATATATTTATAACTTTTTTATAACTATCAAACTTAAAATAATAAGTGTTTGTAATAGCCTGAAAATGCTAAACAGATGTATTATTATTATTATTATTATTATTATCATCACCGCGTCTTACTACCCGTTCGAGTTATACGCACTTACGCTAATGTTTAATGGTAGGGTGATTGTGAGATGAAATGAAGGACCTACAGTTTAACGTGGAATCCGAACCACGGTGGAGGCCTGGCATTCCTCACATTCACAAGATGTCTTGTCAGAGGTGAAGGAAGGGTTTGGTAATCAGATAAATCTTTGCCGGGACTGAGGATCGAACCCCGGCCGCCAGCATAGAAGTCTGACACCTTACCCCTAGACCGCCAGGTCACCTAAACAGATGTAGGCCTATTAATATTTTGGATGGAAACTTACTAGTATCCATAATTTATCAATTACAACAAATAAATGTCTCTAGTAAAGAGAATAAACCAAATACGGGTGTTGAACCTACAAAAGCAAAGCCAATATTTCTGAGAACTTGGTATTTCTCAGAAATCACTTTTCCTAGAAGCCGCTCTTCCCGAGGTGTTTAGATTTTTAGAAAAATGTTTCTGAAATAGGTCCGCGTGTAGCCATCTTTTCATTTTGTATATGTTTCCATAGTGACGGATTATATAACTGCTATTCTTTCTTTAGTTCAAGGTGCATGCGCATATTTACTCGGCTGTGATTGGTAGTCCGTATAAATGCGTCCGTAGAACGTTAAAGTTGGGCAACCTCTACGGAGTAAGGACTTACGGATAGGGACTCTGTGGCCAGAGCAATCTAATATTGTAGCATCGATTTCTTACGGACCACGGACCTACGGATACGGAGTCTGTGTCTTGGCCTTAACCGTCCCACATTTTTGGCTATTTTTACTGAAATGGTACCATGTGTTGATATGTTATTCACTTTATTATGCACACTACAGTATGTAGAATCGAATAACAGCAAGATTTAGAAATTTTTAACAATTTTATAAGATACTATATTTAAATAGAACTCAACAATACATCGCCCAAATAACTTTAAAAATGTAAATATGAAAATAACGTTTGACTTTCCTTTGATTCAGCGCAATGGATGGAAGACATTGTCCCATGATTCTTTGCGTTAAATTCATGATCTTGCGCAGTTAGGGATTCAACATTGTTCTTAAAAACATCGATATTGAAAAAATCTATGTTCTCACGATAAAATCATCGATATTAAGTAACATTGGCTATAAAAACGATACATCGATGTTTTTCTGATGTTTTGAAATATTATAGAAAAGTGATCTCACTTTATGTATTGTGATTCTGTTACCATCACACGGTTTAAAGTAAGATCACATACGTCTAAAAACACAAATAAAACTAGAAATGGTCATATAATCATCAGGAATTTCACATAAAATGTTCCTGTGTATTCATACATTAGAGATACCAGCGTAAATCAAACATTTCCAACCTAAAATATTAGGTTGAATGAAATGTTTACTGACTATTCGATGCTCAACTAACTTAACTTATACTAGTCCACCAAACTAAAAAAAAAAATCTTAGATGGTACAAATATTTCTTTAACAATTTTTAAATTGAGTTAAGGAAAAGAAGCTTAGACAATCTAGTTCCCGGAAGCCTATTTCTTTCCTGGGGGATGGTTGCCCTGGCTTCCGAGAACAAGTGTTCGCTCGGCACAGACGTGGCGACGATGGGGAGGTATATCATTGCAATCTTTGCAAGTGTTGGAAAAAGAGACTTCATATCCTCCGGGATTTCAATGGCGTCTCTTTTTATTGGTGTGACAGATGACAGATACATCTGAACCTCTGTTTCGCTGATGGTTCCTGTAGTTGTAGAATATGATTTATTTTCCATATTTTTGTGTGCCAATTGTGTATGGTATTTCCAAATATCAAATTGCGAATCATTATCATACTCATCAGAAGTGTCATTCCTTGATGTAGAAAAGCTGTTATGTTCCCGCACATATTTATTTAAGTAATTAATAACTTTGCTCACCGTCAAGTAGCTATCACCCGAAATTTCTTTTGTTAACTTCTCAAATGGGCATAGTAATTCTACCATTTCTTTGACGCAATCTAGTTCACTGCTTGAGACCATTGGGGGAGTTTCCGGTCGAGTCAAAAGTATTGGTTCTACAATGGACACTAATTCCATGAATCGCTGTAACATGTAGAAGGATGAATTCCATCTTGTGCGAACATCAAGGATAATTTTATTTTATCTGGCCTTATTTCAGTCCCATTTCACTTTGTCTTTTACGTAACTCGTCACTTGCATTGACACTCTTTTTGATAAATTTCACGATATCTCGAACCTTACCAATTAATTCAGTACAGTTTTTTACATTGTCAATTGATCTAGTTACAACTAAATTTGTTGTAGGGGCAAAGAAAGGAATTATCTTTTTCTCTCCAAACATTTCCCTGTTGACCTTCATTACTGTGCTGTCATTATCTGTGACGATAGCTGACACTTTTTCAATTGAAACATTCCACTAGGCGAAAATTTCTGTAAGTTTTTCAGTGATATACAGTGACGTGTGGCTTCTGTCAGCTCCATAACACCTAATGTTCCGCTGAGTAGAGATTTGTCCAAAAAGGGAACAGTTACACCCACAAATGATTTATTTTGCTTGGTTTCAGTCCAAATATAGTAGGTGATGCTATAGTTTTCAGCATGTTTCATATATATATATTTTAAATGACTCATTGCCTCATATTTGTCGTCCGTTCTGGTTTTTATTGTCTCTCGACTTGGCACCTTGTACAATGGACATACTTCTCTCATGAGTCGTAGAAATCCTTTACCTTCTACAGTGAAAAATGGTTTATTATCCATGATTATAAAATTCAGAATGGCTTCAGTTATTTTATTTGATCTAGCTCCATCCTGTGTGGTTATGCTTTTTATGTTGTTTATGAAGTCATAAGCGTTTGGTTACGTCTGTAAACTTTTCTTAGGTAGAACAATGCTAGTTGAAGTGCTGGCAACACTGTTGGAAGAATAGATATTTGGGCCGCTGTCCGATGTTGATGCTCTTGGAACGACATTATTAGAATTTATATTAGCTGACGTCGCGGTATCTACTTCCATATAAGCAGTAATGGCACCAACCTTTTTTGGCTTCTTGCTAGGTATTTCTGCATATAGCCACTGCTGCAAATGCACATATTCTAAATGGCAATGAAGATTGCTTGTATTGCCAGAAGTTTTTAGGTTCTTATTACATATCTTGCACACAGCTTCTTTGTCACTAATTTTGTTGAAATAGTTCCAAATTTGGTTTTTCAATTTATTGGGTGGTATTGTCATCTGTAAAGAAATATAACACAATTTAGGATTTTAACTTTAGGATAATCGAAGTTAATTATAAAATAAATATAGCTTAGGAAGTAATTAAAACAATGATGCACAAGCATAATATAGTAATCAAGGCATTATTTGATATAAAAATTACTACATTATATTAATTAAATTACATAAGTTGGAATAGAAACTAAATTAAGTCCAAAGTTTCATTAATAAAATTCGATACACAAGTATATATTTTACCCCAAATAATTGGTAATATTGTTTATGCTAGCATCCCTATTTACCTATACAAATACAACATAGACGTGTACAAAGTGTCATGGCACCATGGGGTGCACAATCTAGCAAGAAATCAGTAGGTAGGTAAATCGTTGATAAATGTACTGACCTAAGCGCATAACTCAATTGAAATATATTATAAACATAACACTTTATTCACATATATCACTACTAACACTCCTGAAGTTTAAAAACCACTCAAAACGGTGAACCAAGCACTTTTATTTGGAGGGCAAAATCCTTTTACAAAATACCTAATTTTACTAACTGCCTCCTACCCCTTACATAAATATGGTTTTCCATCACCACTGATTCTTCTTTTCGAGTAAAACATTTAAAGTGCTCCTCAGGTAGAGCAAATTATATTTAAATAAATCGTTTGATCCATCTTTGGAAGATCAATTAAAAGCACTCGATCTTTTGCCTGAATCGATTCAAACCCCATGATTCGAACATCCCTAAATTCCCGTGGGCGGCCGACCACGTCGGACTGATCGATCAGAGCTAAATTAACAGGGACGTTGCCGGGTTTTGAACCTGGAATGGTAAGTCCCGCACCATGTATTTTTTTTTTCATAACCTACATTTCTGAGGCACGCGAAAGTTAAGTCCAGGTTTGAATTTATAATGTGATAACTCTTAACATTCAAAAGCATATGTATATGTCAATCCGAGTATTTAAAAAAATAAATTTGTTGTATTCAAGAGTTAGAAGTATGAAAAAGAATTGATTTTATCAAGGTAAATTGGCTGAATTGTTTAAACCATTAAAGATATTTCCATCTGCTGTTTGTATTGTTGCTCCTTAGCCCGCCGCGAGCTCTCGCTTCTTACTTATAGGAACCTTTTTAGTTTATTTTAGTTTGTAAGGGTTATTTATTGTTTGTAAATATACAGCTAGTAGTATGAAAAAGCATTGATTTGATCAAGGTCAATTGGCTGAATTGTTTAAATCATTAAATATATTTCCATCTGCTGTTTGTATTGTTGCTCCTTAGCCCGCCGCGACCTTTCGCTTCTTACTTATACGAACCTTTTAAATTTATTTTGGTTTTTAAGGGTTATTTATTGTTTGTAAATATACAGCTAGTAGTATGAAAAAGTATTGATTTGATCAAGGTCAATTGGCTGAATTGTTTAAATCATTAAAGATATTTCCATCTGCTGTTTGTATTGTTGCTCCTTAGCCCGCCGCGAGCTCTCGCTTCTTACTTATACGAACCTTTTTAGTTTATTTTGGTTTGTAAGGGTTATTTATGGTTTGTAAATATACAGTTAGTAGTATGAAAAAGCATTGATTTTATCAAGGTCAATTGGCTGAATTGTTTAAAACATTAAATATATTTCCATCTGCTGTTTGTATTGTTGCTCCTTAGCCCGCCGCGAGCTCTCTTTTCTTAATTATACGAACCTTTTTAGTTTATTTTGGTTTGTAAGGGTTATTTATTGTTTGTAAATATATAGCTAGTAGTATGAAAAAGCATTGATTTTAT
>CABEEJ010007643.1:0-26986 GCA_901482245.1 Timema douglasi | reverse complement strand
CCCCCCCCCCCCAACTCCTTACACTCCGTAATTTAATTCTGGCTACAATCTTGTTTGTGTACGCTCCCTCAAAAAAGTATATCTCTGTGTGCGCCACTGTTAGCAACACTTGCGGCGTCTGCTCGGTAGTGTTAGTTTTTGTTCTGTCCCCTTTTTGGTCGCAGCATACGCATGTCGCATACTCCTAAGCTTTTATTTTACATTTTTGGAAGATTTAAATCTCAATTTTTACAATTTTTGAAATTTGTTATGTAAAGTAAGTTTATCTAAAAAATATACTCATGGTATGAGCGTGATGAACATCAACCTAAAAGTTAACTGTGGGTTGTGTTAATTATTGTGTAAGTTAAATGTTTTTATGTAATACATATTTTTTTCTTTTAAAATGTCCTACTCTTTATGAACTTCTTACCCCCCTCTTCCCAGTCCTGTTTTTGATTACTGATACACACTATTAACTATTAGTTTTGTGTTATGTATGAATAGAGACCCAGCCCACAGACAAATAATATACCCAGATACACAAACTCCAGGTTAAAATGGCTACGCTCCTTTTAGGAGATTCAGTCCTTCAACACTATGATCGCTGCGGCTAGTCCTATCATCACTCAGCAGCGACACTAGCGAAGCCCAGCGTTGAAGAACTCTAGCTGGCAAAAGGAGTGCAGCGAAACCCCTGTAAGGTTGAGAGTCTGTTTCTTACTTGTCTGTACCCAGCCTAAATTCCACGTGTACACATGATCAAATAAAATTATTTTACAAATCACCCCTTTTTTAAATTATATATATATATGTATGTGTGTGTTTTATATACACAGTATATATAATGTATACCTCGTTTATAGTAAAAGGTGGTATTAACATTCATTACACTATACCTCTATCGTGAAAAACTCACCATAGTGAAAATTGGAAAGATAAGTTTGAGACCTCTAAAATGGAAGGTACTGTACAGCCATCTGCACTCTAAATAATTATAGCTTTCCAAAAAGTTTTTGACAGTCATAAACCATTTTGAAGTTAAAAACTAAGCAATAAATATGTGGTCAAACGATACATAAATCGTGGTGATAACCCTACACGTAATGCTGTTATATCACATAAATAACAAGCCAAAGTTTGCACATTTTACAAGTTGTTGTAAGGGCATGACCTTATTAACCTCCTTATAATTCATAGTGTTACTATTATGGTCCCCTAGGTAGCACTGATATATTTTTTTTTTAATTATTAGACATCTTGGAAGAGATCTTGGCCACTATTAGACCAATTATGCTGCAAAATATTTGATGTTCATGATATTCTCTCTCTCTCGCACCTCTGTCCTGTTCTGTTCCCATTGGTCGCTAACCCCACTATCAAGAATGTATTATCTTTTATGGGCATGTTTTATGGTAGCGTAGGTATCTCGGATCGTATATATTGTTTAGTTATAATGGTTTTAACTTACTATTACACTTGGTTCTAGACAACTATGGAGGCCACCCTAAAGGTGATTATCTCTTGTTTGCGTTCCACGACGCTAGAAGACAAGAACATAGAGGCTAGATAATACCTTTTTTTTTATAAGGATCAGTTTGCATTTGGTTATAATTGTCTATATATATTTCTTATGCTTCGCGCTTGTACAGCAAGGAGACAGTCTGGATTTAGCTATGATTGGTCCCATGTATATTTCTTGCGCTACGCGAATGTAGCTTAAGGGGACAGTTTGCATTTAGGGATGACTGTCTACATTTATATTTATTGCGCTTCACGCAAGTACATAAAGGATACAGTTATCATTCAGCTATAATTGCTAACATTTTCCTTACTTGCGCTTCATGCTTGTGCTCGATGGGGGAAATGTTCTCTTGTCATGTTCTACAGGACATGTTTCGTTAGAGATGGTTATATTAGTTTAAGGGGGCTTTGTTGTTCATGTTATATTGTCATATAGTCTAAATTTCGGCAGACCACGCTTAACACCGCACGTGGAATCAGATTGCCCTGAGTATAAATTTGTTTCAAAGGTTTTCTTATATTCGCACTGAAGAGCTCTCTATGGGTATATAAACTTATTTTATAAATTTCGATGTATCACTCTTTAATGTGAAAATAAAATTATTGTTACCGGTACCTATAAGGTTGTTTATTCTTTTTATATACAACATAACATATTTATATATTACCAGTGATCTCTATACAATACTGTATGGACATTAATATACCCGTTGCAACGGAACAAATCTTGGCACTAAAGTTTGTCGTCTGCTTCCTAGCTATTGAACAGATTTAATCCTTTCTTCCAATGTTGTGTAAAAACGTGTATCTGGTGAATAAAGTTTTTTTTAAATAGTGAAGTATTATACCCAATTTGACTGAAGACACATTTACATTAAAGAATACACAATTCAGTTTTAAAGGTAATATTGTACAAACAAGAAGAATATATTTAATACATTAAAATATGTAGCTAAAGGCCCATATTGTTCTGAAAGACTAATATATTTAAAATTGGTTATTAGTTTATATAATGGTTTCAGAAATAATATTATATTTAAAGTTTGATAGCTGAATTGAAAAAAGGAAGCTTAAATCAAATTACTTTTGTTTGAATGACAAACTGTGTGTTAATAGTTTTACATTCAAATTATCATTTAGGTTATAGGCTTTCATGAAGTATTACTATATTACAATAGGTATATTTAAAGTTGGCGCTTAGCTTGTATAGACTATTACTTCAAAAGCCATATTATATTTAATGTTCGATAGCTATAATGAAATAAGGTAGCTTAAAACTTAATTACATGTGTTAGAATAATAAACTTTGTGTAGTAGTTTTACATTCAAACTATTATTTAGGTTATTAAGCTTGTATGAAGTATAACTTTATATTACAATATATACAGTGGTGGCTCATGTATAAGCACTGCGGAACTGCAGTATCCCCTATTTTCACTTGATATTATCGATAACATTTAATATAATGAATCCTTTTTTTTTTAATTCTTTATTTTTGTAGCACAATATATATTCCTTAAGCTTAGTGTCAGAACTTCAGTAGCCATCCCCCAGTTTATGAAAGAGATACAAAAAATCTTTGTATGAAACTGTGCGTTTCACTGTGCCAGAGACGTGGTGTTTGACAGTTGTGCGCATGCGCACATAGGAGGGGGTGGGAAGGAAGTCGGAACTGCCAGGTAGAGAGAACACGGTTGCTCTCGCAGTGCCGGCTCTAGCGTGATGGTGGAAGGAAGTTTTTTTTTTCTCAGTGTGTGTTGTGGTTAAAACCGTGTACCATATTCTTGAGTGTGATAAAGTGTAGAAGAATGTAGAATTAGATTATTATTCTGCTTCCAGCTATTCTATTTGATTCATTTTTTTCGGTTCTTTTATTTAACAAAAAACTTCAACCATGGCCTTGCAACCCCAAGAAATAAGTTCTGTGACTGTAACTAATGAAGTGTGACTATATATGTGTTGATATGATGGACATATATTCTTTCACTAAACACTTAGTAGCTGCTAAATTGTTCGACAAGAATTGCTTCACTATATTTAATAGTAAACATCCCACAAAAGAGATAGTAGTGACCATTGAAGCTTAGCCCATGATTGACAAAGAAAAACTTGAAAATGAACTAAAAGTATTCTATTGTAGGACTGTTATTCATGAATATTGCAAATTAATTGAGCTGCTGAAATTTATCTTGGAAAATAATCTAGATGATGTTCTTAGTGAAATTACGAAACTTATAAAAATCCTCTTGACAATTACCATGACTACATGAGAGGCAGAGCGTTGCTTTTCAACATTGAAAAGAATAAAAACTGTTTTAAGAAGCACTATAAATTCGGACAGACTAAATGCACTTGCAGTACTTTCAATAAATAAAAATTTCTTCAATTGTCATCCAGAGATCAAGGAGAAAATTATTGAACTTGATATATATAATTGGTTCTCAGCTTGTATAATGCTTTCAGAAACCATATGTTAACACTAACCTTAGTGAACTAAGGTTGCTAAAAGCCTGATTACTTTTGTTTGAATTACTTACTTTGTGTAAAAGTATTACGTTCAAACGATAATTTAGGTAATAGTTGTATAGGAAGTATTACTATTTTAGCCTAAATCGACTTATTTAAAGAATCAAGGTATCAGTGATGAATTTAGTTATGTTCTTAAAACCTTTTATTAACACATTTATTTCATTTAACTAATGATACATTGATTATCTCGTATATTCATAAAAAATTAGCGAATGATGTCGAAATGCCACATTGCCTTATATGTGTGTAAGAGAGAAAGAGATACCTGAAAGTTTATCTCTCTCGTTTATAATGTTTTGTAGGTGACAGCTCGAAAATTTTAGCCACAGATATCCATCCAGTTATGAAGATCAATGCATATTACATACCTGAATTAATCTTCTAAACATAAATATTTGCTTCTATAGACATTAAAATACAGCCATGTTTATATTTTGCTATAATCCATGATATTTTATATAAATACGTCTCATTAGATCTGTTTGTTGATTTAGATGTTAGTAGAACAACCACATTAGCGCTACATTCGTCAAGACCATATTTTATTAGCATGCTATAATTCTTGGAGCGAATTTATTAAGGTACGCCAGAAGGGAGCACGAGTAGTTTTACAGTTTTTATAGAATTTTTTTTTTGCCAAAATAAATAAAATATTTCTAGAGTAGCAACGTAGAGTTTAGTTTTCTGCATATGCTAATATCAACAGATCTTGAATTTTTGTCAAAGCTGTTCTGGAATTTTGTCAAAACTTTTTCTCTGTATTTAAAATGTTTTGATAAAATTTTAGGACAACTCCTTGACAGATATTCAAGATCTGTGGATATAACCATGTGCATAAAACTAAACTCTATGTTGCTACTGGAGAAATATTTTATTTAGTTTGGCTAAAAAATTTATATTCTATAAAAACTGTAAAAATACTTGAGCTTCCTTATGCCATACCTTAAACCAATGCACATTCTATGTAAATAATCTCTGTTCTATGTGAAAGGGGTGAGAAACTATTTTCCCAATAAGCTATAAAATGTTAGTCATAATAGGTACTTATTAAAAGTAGTCATATAACAATTAGAAGAGCACTCTGATGACTACAAAAAAACAACACAATAAGGCAGAGGAGTTAAGCTACACACCACACTCCACTCTCAAGGAACATACAATTGGTAAATGTTTATAATGTTGGTACTATTTATGCAAATTCTACCGCCTTTTGCAAAAAGTCAACAATTATAAACTGGTTTTCCTCTTGTGGCTGATTTACGTAATCTTCAGTTTGAAAATAGGTAATTTAAGTAATTTTTATATTCCTTACAATCACGTCACATTTTTTGGTCTTGTCAAAGTTTAAAATCTAACTTGTTGGGTTATTTTGTCCTCAAAAAATTATATGATGAAATTATGATTGGGTCATTTTGATATAAGGTCCTGAAGGTCATGGTCAACTGTGGCTACTCTACTTTAAAGGTTATAAACGTCACAAAAGGGTTATCAATTTTACATAATGCATCAATAACATCTCATTTACATTTGTAAATAACTTGCTCAACTCATTCTATGCTAGCTCCTCGAACTATTTCTTGTGATTTAGGGAAGGAACAGTTTTTTGATCTAAAAATCAATATTAAGGTAGGTAGCAAGGCCTAAGTTTTATTGTATGTGATTTTTTTAAATACACTAGATATAATTGCAAAATAAAAAGATATAAATGAAAAATAAATTTGTTAGCAAATTTTGTGTTTTCGAAACTGTAGCTATGCCACTTTTTTCCAAATTTAAAAAAAATCTTCAAATAAGTTGTTTCAAAACTTAATACTCTACTCTTATTTTGTTGTAATTTGGCTTTTTTGTTGTTGACAAAACTGCATTAATCTGGATTTGATGAGGTTTGTTTTGTAGCTATAGACATCATGAGTGGGGAAATGCATCACCATTTGAACGACAACCTGTGGGACTCTGACCCTTTCCTGTACGACCTCATCAAGAAAGAACGCGAGCGACAGTCGTCAGGTTTGGAGATGATTGCTTCAGAGAATTTCACCAGTGTCCCTGTTTTGCAGTGCCTCAGTTCGTGTCTGCACAACAAGTACTCAGAGGGGCTCCCCGGACAGAGGTGAGGACCTCAAGAGGTCGGTTTAGGTACTTTATAACTGGCTGACTGGGACCACAGCTAAGCGTTTGGTCTCAGATCATTTACCTTTAATGATCTAAGACATTACTCTTGTGTTAGACTGACCTGCTGATGATAGGAAGATCAGAGTTCAAATCCTGGTCGGGTCTACCGAGGGCGGTTTTTCCTTAACGGTTTTCCTCTATACTTCCACACAAATGGAGGAAGACTACTTCTAAAAGGCTTTCTTCCTCATCCCAACCTCATCAGATTAAATATAGATGTGTTTAACCTGAACTAATAAGATGTGATGGTTAAAAAAAACCTTCAAAATGTTCTTAAGCTTTTCACCCATCTTAGTTGCATGCAGGATAGTCTTGCACGATACCTGATTCTCCATATGGAGTCACTGCTTGAACATTCACAGGGTGGGCACAGTAATTCACTTTAAATTACTCTACTTTTCCAGGTCTCCCCCACCCCCAAAATCAATAATCTATCTGTGAGCTGTACCGATAAGAATGTTGACAAAGGTGTCCGGTTCATCTCTGGCTTCTTGGTGCTGTGGAGGTCAAGGCTCAAATCGCAAACAAGCATAATTAAGAATCATATTCTTAATGGTTTCCCACTCTTACTCCACAAAAACGCTTGTTCATTTCCTTTGAATTATCCTTCTCATTCCAGTCCAAACATTAATAAACTAAATAGCTGGTAGTATTTGACTTGACTATCAATGTTATGTGTGTGTGTGTTTGTGTGGAGTAGCATAGTTCTTCCAGTTTAGGAGTAAGGGTTCATTTTGTGTAAAAACGTTTACAGTTCTTAAATAACTATATCCATACTGTATAATTTGTGATGTCACCGGCTGCAAAGATAGTTGGCCGCAGCCAAAATGCATTGCCCAGGAGACAACTGTATGATTTAGGAGACCGCTTACATTGCATGTAACATAGAAAGTATCATGATAATTCATGGCTAATTAATCACACACTTAAATTTATCATTAAATGCCTTAAAAATGTTCATTTTAATCTAATGTACGTTAATATAAGTTGATATTTCAAGGGGTAAGGTTTTATACCTCTGCGATGACCTTTTAAATACTGTATGTGGCTGTCCTTGGTTAAGAATTGGATACTTGTCACCTCCTTTAACCCCACATATTCATGTATGTCATTTGTGCTTACATGTCTCACTTGATGTCCCAGTTGTAAACTCTACCTCTTGTAGTAGACAAGGTAAGCTAAATCACACTTTGGTTAGAATTAGCTTAAAAACGGAACGCTGTGATTTGCTTGGAAGGATGTAAAGAATAAAATAAAACATATCAAAGATGATAAATTTTAGTCTAAAATTCGTTTAGTATATAATTAAACAGGTTTAAATTACCACTTCCTATATTTTATTCACAAATAAATACTTTTTTTTTGGCATAACTTAACCTGGTTAAAATTAGCCGAATATGACTCTTGGATTCATTTGTGGCCCTCAGGCACTTTTAAGTTGGTACCCAAGCCCTGATGTAATATCTATATTAGTAAAATGAAGGGTTTGTCTTTCTGTCATAAATGTTGTGTAATATCTATCGCACACAGGGGTCTGAAATTTTAAAATAATTAGCGCAAACAAGCACACCTTGAAGCTAGAATTTTAAAATTTCTATTTGATGTTTTTAAATCAGGCCTAGCACTGGGCCGGAAGGAATTAAATGAAGAATTTTTTATTTTTTTAAAGCAAAGAAAGGCATTGCTTGACTACAACTGCTAGTATTAAATAGACTCAAAATCTCGACTAGAGATACAAATAATACTGCCACTCATATTATCCCTGATCATTCTTTTTCCAAAACTTTTTGTAAGTGGTGGTCTTGAGGCACCATGCTCTCAATAGCCTGGCTAGTGGTGGTCTTGAAGCACCATGCTCTCAATAGCCTGGCTGGTGGTGGTCTTGAGGCGCCATACTCTCAATAGCCTGGCTAATGGTGGTCTTGAGGCGCCATGCTCTCAATAGCCTGGCTGGTGGTGGTCTTGAGGCGCCATGCTCTCAATAGCCTGGCTAGTGGTGTTCTTGAGGCGCCATGCTCTCAATAGCCTGGCTGGTGGTGGTCTTGAGGCGCCATACTCTCAATAGCCTGGCTAGTGGTGTTCTTGAGGCGCCATGCTCTCAATAGCCTGGCTAGTGGTGGTCTTGAGGCGCCATGCTCTCAATAGCCTGGCTAGTGGTGGTCTTGAGGCGCCATGCTCTCAATAGCCTGGCTAGTGGTGGTCTTGAGGCGCCATACTCTCAATAGCCTGGCTGGTGGTGTTCTTGAGGCGCCATGCTCTCAATAGCCTGGCTAGTGGAGGTCTTGAGGCGCCATGCTCTCAATAGCCTGGCTAGTGGTGGTCTTGAGGCGCCATGCTCTCAATAGCCTGGCTTACCGGTGACAGGGATGTTAAGGCTCGAATTTCAGCCAGAGTGCACTAGTATGGTTTTTCCACATGTGATTTATCACATGCCAAAGTCATTTAGGCCTATAGTCATGGTATTTAATGTAATACATTAATACACACCTAATAACACTTTTCCCTTGTGGGGTAGGCAAGAAACGGTCCATATAGCTCAAAAAACAACACCATACTTAATCCACCCTCGCTAGCTTTCTCCACACTTCCATATCCATGCGTATTCACTTAGCTTCAACAACATCCATACACCGAGTCAGACATGCTCTTTATTCTTAAAACTCTTAATGTTTCTCTTTTTAACACATTTGTCTACCACATTTAGCCACATCTCACATGGCCTATCCCTTCCGTTTGATCCACATACTCCACCTTTATATATTTGCTTCTTCACTCGATCCACATTCATCTTCTCAACATGCCAAAACCAACTTAAGGTGTTTCTTAGACAGTGACCTATTGAATTTCCTTTCAAACCACAAACCTTAATCACCTATTCGTTACTGACTCTGTCCATAAAAGTTTTTCCACATACATTACTTAGATATCTCATTCCAACCGCATTCCCCTTGCTCTTGTGTTTCTCCTGACAAACCCACGCTTAACATCCATACAACAATGTTTGCATCAACACACTTTTTATACTGCCATATTTTCCTCTTTTGCTACTACTTTATTCTTTGAAATAGTCCACATACACCAATTATCCTCCGAGATGCATTCTCCCGTCTATTGATTTCACCATCCATCCTTCCATTTTTACAGAACATTCTACCTATATACACAAACTCAGTCACTTGTTCAAACAGTTTTACTTCTAAACTAAGCTGACAATCATATCCTGATCCGTCCTTATTAGAACTATCCCCTTAGTTTTGGAGACATTTATACGAATATCCATTCTGCCTGTCGTCACTTTCATTCTCAGCCATTAATGCGGCATCATCTGTATATAACAAAATTCTTACATTCACACTGTCCATTGGCACACCAACCACACCCTCACAAGCATCCCTCCTACACTTACTTATCCATGAAAGTATTAAACAACCATGGAGACACATCACAACCTTGTCTAACACCCTGATCCAATGTCAAACCATTGGCTCAAAGCTATCCACCCTAATGCACACTTTCTTCCTCACTGTCGTACATTCTTAAATCACTTGTTTCAATGCAAATATCCGGTCCATACAACCTATACCTGGCATGAAACCACATCGTAAATTCCGAATCTTGTCCGCAATTTTTTCCATACATCCTCTCAATTAAGACACTTTCAAAAACTTTGCCTGGAGTACTCAAAAATCTGATTACCTTATAATATTTAAATTCACTCTTACTACCTTCGCCTTTGTACAAAAGACAATTACCTCATTCTTTCAGTCATTAGTAACATTCTAAATCCCAGCACAAACATTAAACAACTCACAATGGCAAAACGTTCCATGGCCCCATACTTTAACATTTTACTTGTGATCCCATATATGTGTACAGCTTTGACATTCTTTAACACTTTAATAGTTTTTAACATCTCAGCCTTGTTAGTTCTTTCACTCTCATAACATTTTCCATATTTTCTGCTACTTTCTACTTTTTTTAAATAACATATTGGTAATTTTTCTGGTACAACCTTGCAATAATGATGAAATAGCAATGTCACTCGCCGCACACACATCCATTATAAGTATGGCACTGAAAGTGTTAATACTTTAATATTATGATAGCCTCCTCTGTGATTCATAGATACATTTTTTAACGGAAAATTTCCATCTCTACCTAAAGGTACTATGGGGGGAACGAGTTTATTGACGAGATTGAGCTGCTGGCTCAAAGCCGTGCACTGGAGGCATACAACCTGGACCCTAAGGAGTGGGGAGTGAATGTTCAACCCTACTCCGGCTCTCCTGCCAACCTCGCTGTGTACACAGGCGTCGTGGAGCCACACAGCAGGATCATGGGTAACACTAGATATACTAATTTGAAAACATAAGTTTTTTTTAAGGTGTGGGATCTTCAAATCCTTCAAACCCCAAAGAAGATTCAAGGTTATTAAATGTCTTCAAATTTGAAATTTGATTTGTTTTTCAAACTTTGAATATGATTTTTTTTTCTCGAGCTATTCTGCTTCTTAGTGACTTAGCCCAACTTAGAACAAACCTAGCATTAAATCCCCAAACCATTAATTAATCTTGGGAGTCGAGACTTGTAGACAAAATGAAGACTTGAATTAAAGAAACCTGATCGATGAGATTGAGCGGTAACTATCCATGTTCTTCAAGAGACCGCTATAAGCTCTTTGTCCAGTGGCAGCAGTGTAAAATGTGACCTGTGTTATTCTTTTAATTGTAAAAGCAATATCGCGTTTGCTCCCTAATATGTGTTTCTGTCCCTCTTTCCTGAAAACATATCGTTGCCTAAGATGGCCAAATAAGATGTGAAAGAGTCTAGACCCAAAAGTAGTACAAGATGTATCGAAAAAGATTAAGTCGAGAGACAAATAAGGGAGTCAACTAATCAATATTCCCTGTTTGGCCTCCAAAAGCTCCAAACCAAAGACAAGATACATGGAAGCTACATTTCCAAATAATTAAAAGTACACTTAATAATGGATGAATTTTATTGTTACTTTATATCAGTGCTCCAAGATATTACTTTTAATGTTGGATGAAAGGGAAGTCGAGTAAAGGGCAGTATTTTTACAGATTTTATATCAAAACAATTTTTTGATTACAATAAATCAAATACTAACTCTCTAGTAGAAACAGAGTTTAATTTTCTTCACATGGTGACCTCAACAATTCTTGAATATCTGTCGAGGATGTCCTGGAATTAAATGACAACTGTTTCTATTGATTTTAAAAGTTTCTTATCTAATGCCGCTATGCTCATGACAGATATTCAAGAACTGATGATATCACCAAGAAAAGAAAATTAAATTCTATTTTTCTACTAGCACAATGTTTGATTTATTATGGCCAAAAAATTGCTTTGGGGGCTACAGAATTTTGTCGAAAGTGAAGGCCATGGGAATGAAGTTTGTGAGAAGCATGTTAGCTGTCAAGAGGATAAACAAGATTAGGAATGAAGTTATCCGGGAAAGAGTAGGAGTACAGAGAATACATGATATATTAAAGGAAACAAGATTAAGATGGTATGGGCATATAATGAGGACAGAAAAAGAGAGAATGATGGAAATGAAGTATGTAGGAAAAAGACCGCAAAGGGAGCCAAGAAAGAGATGGGAGGAGTAGATAACAGAAAATTTTAAAGCGAGAGGAGATGAATGGAAGAAATTAAAGGGGGAAGAATGGTAGAAGGATAGAGAAAGATGGAGTCATTTTACTAAACTGACCCAACCACAGGCTAGAAATTAATGATGATGGTGATTAATGTCTCACACTTTTTTCCTCTAAAGATGCCCTTTAAAAACTAGTTTTAATTAGACATTCGATGCTACTAGTAAAATTCATTCAGCCAAGTGTAAAACTCTAGAACAAGTACAGACTTGCAGTTGAAACACTGTCCTACAAAATTAGAATAAATAAATAATTTAGTAATAGTAATTATTACTAACAAAGGGTTTAACATACTTGAAATATTCTTGACCTTCAGTCGTTGTCCAAGCAATATGACTCGACAACACAAAGGCTTGCATGACTGACCTCGGTTGGCAAGTCTATTTTTATAAAGCTGCAATAAGTGATGTACAATTTACATACAACGTTGCCATGCTTCTCTGAATGATTAACTACAATAAAACAACTCTCTTGGCTCCAACCGATTGCTGTTTTTTTTCTATCAATTTTAATATTCTTATCAAAAAGATTTTGTGATTCCATTGAAATTTTCTCATTATAGGTAGTTAAAAGTATATCTGTGTCCCTCAAATACTTGAATGTCCAGGATTTTGAAAGATATTCAGCATTTGAAGATTAAAAAGAACTATGATTTTAGGAAAAAGGCCTTTTTTAAATTTTTTGTTTTATAGAGCTATTATGATATTTATTATTTATTTATTCCAATCTAATTCGAGGAAAATTTTAATATTGAGTTATCATGTTATTATTCTTTTACTTATATAAATGTGGAATACACTTTTAAAATGTTAACTGAAAGGATGTAGCATAACTTCCTAAAAGAGGAATCCAAAAAGCTGTGTTGCATGTGCACCACTCCTATTGAAGCGTTTTGATAGGATGGAACTAGTAATGGTACCCTCGAATCCTTAATGATATTTAAGACTTGAGAATGCAAGAAAATTTTATATTTGAGACTCAAATCCTTAAAAAAAAAAGATTTGAGCCCCAAATTAAAAAAAAAAGAGAGAGATTCGAGATTCAAATCCTTATCTAAAAAAATCAACAATTCAAATCCTTATCTAAAAAAAATCAACGATTCAAATCCTTATTAAAAAAAACAACGATTCAAAACCCAAATTCTAGAAAAAACCAATGATTCGAGACCAAAATTCTTAGGAAATTGTTTATTTTTTTATTTTTCCATTTCTTAAGTGAAATTTGTTTTTGAACTCTAAAAGTGCTTATTGGTGGCTCAGAACCAATTATAATTATCGGATGAACTTAACAACCAGCTCGACTAAATGGATGAATGTTATAATAAATGGATTAAATGAAAGAATGTTAACATTTAGTTACCACTTGTATTTTCTATTATACTGCATATTTATATTTCCTTGTTCTTAAGTTTTTACAAAATTTAGATTCAAATTTGTAAAATAGTGGATTCATCCCAACTTTAGATGAAATCTAGGGATTGATCATCGTCGTATAAAAGCTTTGAAAAACTTTTGACTTCACTTCAAATAGTGATCAACTTCAAAATCAATTTGAAAGTAACAAATATATTTAATGTTAAAATACAAACTTATGCACAATTTTAATCATTTTGTGTCATGATATATATTGCAAATTGATGTTCTCATCATAAAAGTCTAAAATAATTAAATTACATATTGTGATGAAACTTGATTCATCAGATTAATTCGGTTCAACCACTTCTGCTACATGTATACAAAACAAAAGAAAGGAAGAAGGTTTCACATTTTTTTCCAATGAATTTTTTCACATTATTTCCTCTTTTCCCATGATGAGCTTTCTTAATAAAAAGTTAAACATTTTATACCTATACCTACTTCATTCACGGTAGGAGTTTACCTCTGAAAGGTCTTTTTTCCTACCAATATCCTACTATATAATAGATTTCTGGTAGGGAAAAAGGCCTTTCAGAGGTAAACTCCTACCGTGAACGAACTTTAAATAATTATGCATGTAATTGTAAAATATTCTAACTTCGATTAGGCTTCATTTCATATTATTGGATATGACTTTACTTTGAATTGAAAAAGTGTATACCGCGCAGCCCTCCCTATTGATCGATAATGAAAGGAAGCCATTACCTCTTTTCCTGGTGGCAGCATTGTAAAGGTGAACCTCGTTGTTTGTGTTAATTTCTTTAATTGCTCTTAACCTGTTTATCTTGCACCTTTTCTAATGCTTATTAAAAAGACAGATTTTTTTCTTCTAATCTATCTTACGCTTACATTTTAGGTTTAGACTTGCCGGATGGCGGCCACCTCACTCATGGCTTCTTCACAGCGACCAAGAAGATATCTGCAACATCCATTTTCTTTGAGTCGATGCCTTACAAAGTGAACCCCGAGACTGGGCTGATAGATTACGACAAACTGTCCGAGACTGCCCGCCTCTTCAAGCCTAAACTCATCGTGGCAGGTCAGGGCTTCCTTAATAGGAATATTAGGATTGAAACTAAGGATGGTACCTTTGAATCTTTAAAGATATTTGAGACTTGTGGTTTCAAGAAAATATCGGATCGTAGATTCAAAACATTATTTGTGTTGTTTGGGGGTTTTTATGTTTGTATATTGTTTAGGTGTGTTTAATTTGAAATGTTTGTACTGTTTCATATGTTGCCGCCAAAACCAATGTTGGTGCACTGTTTACTGTTTTTTCGGCAGTTTGTTATCATTTTAGGTTGTGAGCAGCAGTAAGCCTCTTCTTGTTAAAGGCTACAAAATTATCAATCGCCGACCGCGTTTATCAGCTTTGAACAATTCTATACTCGTTTGTGTATCTTTAATAGTATACTAACATACAAAATCTATGTACTCACATATTCATCGTGATGTCCATATCAGAACTTTAATACAGTATACCTTATTATCAAACATATAGTAAGAAAGTGTAGAAACCCTGTAAAATAATGTAAAGTAATTGATAGTGAAGGAAGCCAATGTGAAAGTAGAGTTAGGTTAGGCCTAGATAGAAACACATACACTTCTTCACACTTCCACAGCTACACATTGTTTTTAATTTTCAAAAATATTCCTTTTTCATAAGAAGAGACACATAAAAACACAAAAACACAAATAAAGATATGTTATAGAAGTACAATTTTGGTGTCGCAGGAATCAGCTGTTACTCTCGCTGCTTGGACTACAAGAGGTTCCGTCAGATTGCAGATGAAAACGGGGCGTACTTGTTCTCAGACATGGCTCATATCTCTGGACTGGTAGCTGCCGGGGTCATTCCCAGCCCGTTTGAGTACAGTGACATTGTGAGTACCACCACTCACAAGACACTGCGTGGTCCCCGTGCCGGAGTAATCTTCTTCAGGAAAGGTACGTGATACTCTGGAGCTTTCTAAGAAGCCCGACTCGAATTAAAAACCAGGATCCCCTAATAGCCAGCCACATTACCTGGAAAATACTTGAGTAAAAAATATATAATTAATTAATTTTATCAGTATGAGAATTACATTTTTTCCAATTCGAAGCAAAGTCGAATTGAATAATATGAAATATTTCCAAACTTGAATAAAAGTTTACATATTTAAAAAAAAGTTGCATGAATAGAGTGCTTTTAGGGGTGGTTCCTAAGTCCCTTTTTTTAAAGTTGGGCCATAAAAGTTCCTATTTTTGACATTTTGGTCCCTAAGTCCCTTTTTCTTGATAAAAATTACTAATAAACCAATAAAAATACTATAAACTTTTGCAAAAAAAAAGTTGGTGTAAGTTTCATAGTATTTGTTGATTTACATTTCTTACGATAATTCATTTAACATCTGAAAGTTTACTGTTTTAGCATATTCATGTTTGAATATGATTAATTTTGGTGCCATTTTATTTTAATTACTGCGCCCAATAAACTACACTCAGGGGGCATTTGAATATCACTTCTGCTTCATTTCAAAGAGGGTTCTCAACATCAGGTCTCATCAGGTCTAGTGCTAACAAGTGAACTATTAAGAATTAATCCTTGTACAAGGGATGTTTTATGGTGTTAAGGCTTTAAGGACAAATGAAAGTGAAGCCTCTCAACAAGTAGTTATAATTTCAAAAATTATTTAAATGAAATCTTCAAAAATATCAATGTACTTCAATAAACAACCTAAAGATTGAAACCAAAACCAACTTACGTTATGTTTACATTTGAAGGACACATTAATATATATTGTACTTAATATGCAGCATTTAATCTGCTTTAATTCGAAAAATTTCCACCTTTGTGCTGCCACTGCTAATATCTTTTATTATTATTATTAGCACCGCGTCTTACTACCCGTTCGGGTTGTACGCACTTACGCTAATGTGTAGTGGTAGGGTGATTGTGAGATGAAATGGAGGACCTACAGTTTAACGTGGGATCCGAACCACGGTGGAGGCCTGGCATGCCCCACATTCACAAGATGTCTTGTCAGAGGTGAAGGAAGGGTTTGGTAATCAGATAAGTCTTTGCCGGGACCTGGGATTGAACCCCGGCCGCCAGCACAGAAGTCCGACACCTTACCCCTAGACCGCCAGGTCACCTATTAATATCTTTTATAGCTTTCTATAATCGAATTATTTTTTACAGATATTGGCTGGCTCTTCTTTGATTTACACTTTGTAAAAATTTTCACTTTATCAGTAAATTTAAAACATTGCCATAAGTTTTATTGTTACTTAATGTACAATATTTAAAATCTGTTATTTTTTAGTAATTGTTACTTTCATTAAGTTAGACAATACTAAATAATATTTATAATATATAAAAATATTATATTCTATAATTTAAATTATAATTTGATTAATTCAGTGTTTCTAGAGAAAATATTTAATCATTAAAGAGTATTTTTATATTAAGTACATCCTCTACAAAGCTTTTCTACCTTGGTTGTAAGCCGTAGAAAATTATTATAATCTATAAATTAAAATTATAATCTATAAAAATCTTTATAATATATTTATTGAGTTATATCATTATATATTCGCATCCAATGTCCTTTTCCTGTGTTTGTCCTTTTTGTTATACCTTTTACATGTTCCTATCTATGTGTTCTATTATTCTTTACCGTTTTACTTTTTCTCCCCTTTTGTGTTTTTTTGGTTTTCTCTTTTAGTAAGTTGCGTTGCGCGTTTCACACTCCTCCCTGATGAGTTCTGATAGAATGAAACCTGGGTCGGGGGATTGGGCAGTGACGATCAATTTTCTTTAAGAGGCAACCATTACCTCTTTGTCCAATGACTGCAATTTAAAGTGTGGACTATATTCTTCTTTTCATTGTAAAAGGCCATATTGTGTTTGTTCCCTTGTATATGTTTCTATCCACCTTTCCTGTACCTTCTTCCAATTATAATATAAATAATATTTATAGTAATCTGTAATTTTATAGCAGTATTTTGTAAAGCATATTTCTATTTGTTACCAAGGAAAAGTTTATTGACATAATATACAAATATAACACATTTGTTACCAGGAGTTTATCTGAAATGTTTTAGAGTATAGGACTAACTTATTTATTTCATATTATATTTGGAAGAAGATACAGGAAAGGTGGATAGAAACATATAAAAGGGGGCCGAACACAATATGGCCTTTACAATGAAAAGAACACAGTTCACACTTTACACTCCTGCCAATGGACAAAGAGGTAATGGCTGCATCTCGAAGAAAATCTATTGTTACCATCCAATCCTCTGACCTAAGCTTAATCTTAAGAGAACTCACGAGGAGGGAGTGTGAAACGAGCAATGAGAGAGAAAAAAAGGGACTACTGTGATACATCTTTTGACTTCTGTAGAGTTTTAAAATTGTTGATTGACTTTGGACCTTGTTGGCTAGGTGTAAGGTCGGTGAGCAAGACAGGTGAGAAAGTTATGTATGACCTTGAGAACAAGATCAACCAGGCCGTGTTCCCGGGCCTGCAGGGGGGCCCCCACAACCACGCCATTGCTGGTATAGCCACCGCAATGCTGCAAGCCAAGACCCCTGAGTTTCGAAAGTACCAACAGCAAGTGAGTACCCTGATATATTGAAAACAAAGGAAGGCGGATCTATTTTTGTTCCGTGACACTGCCTTGTCCTTTAGTGTACAATTTTTTCCAAGCACCGTGTTTTACTATCCGTTTGGGTAGATGCAAGTGTAATAGTAACACTCGTGTGTTAGGGATAAAGAATGTTGAATTTAGAGTTAATATACCCGAATTTGTATAATGAGATAATGTAAAGCCATCCAGGGAAAAATTCTACCCACAATACACCTGACCGGGATTCCAACCTTGATCTCCATGTCATCTGCAATTTTTTTGTGTGTAAGTGACGCCTTAGACCATACGGATACCAAAGCCGGTTTTTAGTGTACAATTATTATAGAATCACTCACTAATTTGTTGACCTTATTCTTTATTATTCTTATAATTAACAATCCAAACAATCTTCTAAACACGTTTTTCTAGAGCTTACAACCAAGGCAGAAAAGCTTTGTAGAGGATGTACTTAATATAAAAATACTCTTTAATGATTAAATATTTTCTCTAGAAACACTGAATTAATCAAAATAACCATGTAGCTATGGATGGAACCTTCAAATCCTTAAGAATATCAGATCAAAAATGAAAAACTTAAATGGAATTTGTCTTAGAGATCTTAATACTTCTTATTGGTGGTTCAACCGCAACATAATTATAGAAACACCTGCTTCGGTGGTAAAATAAGCTAAGGGGTCACTTGCGCAACAGACTAGACTGTCAGGTTCGAATCCCAGTCAGGAGTACTCAAGATGGTTTTTATTAATTGGTTTCCTGCTATCCCTCCGCACAAATATGAAGATTATAATTTGAGGTTTGAAGTAAAATTGAAGATTCGGATTAGAAAAGTTTATTTGACCCATCTCTAATAATAACTTTAGGAATAATACTAAAATCTTGATCACGCCTTTGAATCTTAAATATTCTTAAATATTTGAGGATTCATAGTAATCCCTAATTATATTGTTGTTCGTAGGTAGTGAAAAATGCTAAAGTTCTGTGCAGTGGTCTTCAGTCTCGAGGCTACAAGATTGCTACCGACGGTACTGATGTTCACTTGGTTTTGATAGACCTACGGCCGTCTGGCATCACCGGGGCCAGGGCCGAGAAGATTCTTGAGGAGATATCCATCGCTTGCAACAAAAACACTGGTAACTCATCCTTCTTGAGGTTCACATTCAAACCATGAATAAGTCATTAGTTTTATGAAACTCACAATTTGTTGTACTCTGGTCAAATAATGTGAGTTGATCCATTAAAATAAAATGTAAATATCACCAAATGAATTATTTGAAATACTAGGAGAATTTGTTTATTAATTATTATATAGGCCTATATATATATTTTAGGAATGGACGCAAAAAGCATTTCTAGATTGTTAATGGGACGAGAATTGAGTCAAAATATCGGGATCTGGACAATGAGAGGTTTTTTCTATTAGTTTAATAAACTGTGAGCCCCTCATTTCTTAAACCAATTTAGAAGTTTCATATGTTCACTATTTTTTTACTTTTTTAATCATATAAAAGTATTTAAATTTTCTAACATAATTAAAAAGGTTTTTTATTGGTTTTCTACATTCCTAATTCACCTTCAACATAGATCTTGATTTTAAAATAAAAAATAAATAAATCCATAGGTACTCTTTTAACTATCTATGAAATTTATATTTTCTACCATATTGTAGGATGGTATTTTCTATAAGTTTGAAATTTCTTTTCATTCCCCATTTCACCACCACTCCCCCATTTTTGACAAAAAAAAATTTGGGGGGGGATGTTCTATTTACCATCTTGCCAAATTTCAATTTTTTATGTGATAAGAGCTTGATAAATTTATTTTTGGAAATTTACAACGCTTACCATTTCTCATAACCCAATTTAAATTTTAAATGTTCAAGCTCTTCAGGTTATTTGAGCTTCCCCCCTTCACCTCCCTCCTCTCACATTTAAATAAACTTTGACCTGCCTCGGTGGCGTAGTTGGCTAACGCGCTAGTTTCAAATTGAGCTTGACTGCTGAGGACGGGGAAATCGAGGTTCGAATCTTGGTCGGGTGAACTGGGGGTGGTTTCCTAAATGGTTTTCAACTATCCCTTCACGCATATGTGGGTTCACTTTTTCTAAATTCAACCTTCTCAATTCCTAATCCATTAGCCTAATTAGTACTTAAGTGTATAACCCGAACAAGTAGTAAAACGCAGTGCTAAAAAGAAAACTTTCAAAGAAACACCTTTACATTTTCTGGATTTTTATTTTCAAAATTAAGACATTTTAAGTAGTCTTTACACCTACCTACCTGATAAATTTCAAATCTCCTACCAAACAGAAAAGTAGTTTATTCATTTAGTTTTGTAAATTTTAAAGTCTCCACATTTCTCCAGACCCCACTTAGAAAAAGAGAATATATAGCACTATTTTGATATTTGGAGTGATCTCTTTATATTACTGGCAAATCTAATTTTCCACCTAACCTAAAAGGTCTTTTCTACTTATATACTACCCTCACACCTTCTTCATCGTCCCGTGTTCCATTTTGAAATTTAAAATTTTCATGCTTTAATGTAGACGTCAATAGACTCTAAGCTTGCTTGCCAAATTTCAGTTTTATCCCACACAGAGAAGTTGTTGTTTGTATTAGTTTTGGACAATTTTTGTCCATGTACCCCAGCATTTCTCCATTTCTCTTAAATTAAACACTGAAAAAAAAGGATAGAAGGGAAGGGTCTACACATTTACCAGAAAACTGTAGGCTTCAAAGTTTACAATTGAAACACATTAAAAAACACAATTATGTAATAATTATGTGCTTCAATTGTGAACTCTGAGGCCTACAGTTTTTTTAGTATGTGTGTAGGCCTTTCTCTTCTCTCCTCCTTTCAATGTTTAATCCAATATAGCCGCTTGGCGCCATTCTTCAAATTCTCTTGGAAATTTATATATTTATTTAGTTAACTGGAGGAGTCAGTGAGTCTCACATCTTTCTGCCCCACTCCACCCTCTTAGAAGAATAGGCTTAAAAAAAACCTCAAAAGCTTTCACCCAATTCTAGAAAGAAACCTTCATTTTAAATTTCAACGTTCTATGTCCGCTTGTTCAAAAGATTGATCAATGAATTTTGAAAACTCTCAACCCCCCATTCCCTTCCCCATATAGGTCAAATTTTAAGACTTATCTGTTTATCTGGGACTTTCCTTTTACCTGCCTCCCAAATTTAGATTTCTACCTCATCTAAAGATTTTTTTTCTTTTTCTAATGATATGCTGCCACCCCCTTCCCCACCCCTCCTACTGTATTTTTAAATTTTTATAGCTAAATGTGAGGCTGAATGCATGTAAAAAGATGAAAAAATCGAGGTAAAAATTTAAGGATCAAAATGGAGGGAAAAAAGGGATTCTGATATCTCTAATTTCAATATTATTTTATAAATATTATCCTTTGACTGATGCAGTGCCAATTTTTAAAACCCTAATTGAATTACTTTTCTAATAAAATAAAATGTGTAACTGTAGCTCATCAACTGATGTGCAGTCAGAGGGCTACTTATCTTTCTGGTATTGAATCGGGCTCTATGGTTTCAATGTTGGTTGATTTGTGTTTCAGTCCCAGGTGACAAAAGTGCATTAAACCCGAGCGGTATTCGCCTAGGGACTCCCGCCCTGACCACGCGGGGGCTCGATGAGGAACACATGGAAAGAGTTGTCGACTTCATACACAGGGGTGAGTTTTTTTTATAAACTATGGATCTGATAAAGACAACCATGTCGAAATATATTACTCGCTTTTTGTTTAAATGTGTTTGTGTGACTATTTATGCTATAGAAAACAAAAGAAAGAAAGAGGATGGCACAGTAACCTCCTTTACTAACAAAAAATAAATAAATGCAGAAGGCACAAATAAAAAACAAAAAAAATCAGAGTGAGTTGTTTGAGTGATATAAGTAACAATAGTGTGATAACAAACTGCTGTTCCTCAGACGCACGCAACTCACCCGGTTGCGGAAACCCGTTATAAGACGGCCGTCTCTTGTGCTCTAATATCAGAAATCTCATGACAGTTAAATATATAAATAATTAATAACCTATGGGTGCTCTTAAGATAAAAAAAAACCAATTTACCACAACATCAAGGAAATACAAGAGGTCAATTTTAAATTGTAAAAAGGTATGAAAACCACATATAATAAATACGATTAACATAGTGTTAGAATATTTTAAAGGTTGAATATAAACAAACAACTTCTCTATTTTCTTTCTACACTTTCTACTTCTTCAAATTTCCAGAGTCTCACATTGTTTTGAATTTTCGGAAATATTTATTTTTCATACAAATAACTTAAGTCTAGGACAGCTATAACATTTTGTCCCGGGCAGTTAATTCATCACTGTGAAAGGGTAAACCCATTTTTCACCAATGATAAATTTTTGGCTATTCCGGGAATCGAACCTGGGACCCTTAGCTCAGTATTATTATTATTATTATTATTATTATTATTATTATTATTATTATTATTATCATCATCATCATTGCGTCTTACTACCCGTTCGGGTTATACGCACTTATGCTAATGTGTAATGGTAGGGTGATTGTGAGATGAAATGGAGGACCTACAGCTTAACGTGGAATCCAAACCACGGCGGAGGCCTGGCATTCCCCTTAGCTCAGTAGACAAACATGCTACCGACTTAGCTAAGGTGTCTGATTAGTATAGTGCTATTAGAGAGAGGAAAAAAAAAGTTATATATATCATTCTTAAATTTAAAATATTTGCTTGTGATCACAATATGATTGTCATAATAGCCAGATAAGCACATATTTTACTTTGTTACCAATTGGTCTTTTGTTGAAGGAAAAACATTTTCAGAACTATGATTGTTTGTAGGAATATTAACAACATAAATTGTTATAGTATAGTTGATGTTATTTTCTCTAGCAATCTCAAGAAAAAAAAGAAAAAAAGAACGATGACATCCGCTACTTAATCAAAATTATTGTTTCTATATAATTAATTATCTTACAAATTGACCTAGTTGACCTTAATTCACATATAAAATACCAAGTACTAAATTTTTTGAAACAACCCACTTTTGTTTAATTTCAAGTGTGTAAAATACATTTAAAAATAACACATTGAACTTGAATAATACTTTGATATTAATTTTAATGTACTAGTAATTTTTTTTAAACACTTTTCACAAAATTTTGGTGTTTCTAGTAAAAAAAAAATCCTTGACTTAAATAAGTTGGTTTCAGAATGGTATTATATATTGTTGCAGGTCTGGAGCTCTCTAAAGAAGTGACCAAGATTTCTGGTCCGAAGCTTGTGGACTTCAAGCGAGTGTTGAAAGAAGACCCGATCATTGCGTCCAAAATAACTGCTTTGAAACTGGAAGTGGAAGTCTTCTCCAGATCTTTCCCACTCCCAGGGCTGCCATTACTATAGTGTTGAAGGAACTTTTTCGAGTTTTTGTAAAGAGAATGAATGATCTGCTATTCCTAAATGTAGCCCCACCATTAGCTTTACAAAAATATTTTTACTTTTTCCTAACTTTTATTAAAGGTTGAGGATTCAAAAAAAATCTGATACAAGATTTGAAGGGAAAAATCTACAAATTTTGAATCAGAATTTTTTTTTATATATATATATTGGCTCCAATTCTGGTTCCTAGCCATTTTATTTCAGGGTTCTGATTCTTTTAAAAAACCTGTTAATTTTGTTTATCAGTTCTGCTTTTGGTTCAACTCCCAACGCAACTTAAAATAGAAAATTAAAACCATATAGAGCACTCAAAATGTGTCAACTGCATAGGATACAATTTAATTCCAGGCTTATGACATGATATTCATAAGACAAGAGCTATAGCGTTACACCCATTAAAAGTAACCCTAAAATTCAAAATTAGAGCAAAGTACAGCTCTCCTCTATACATTGTATGCGCCCTTTCCGCTTTTGGCGACATTTAATAATAACAATTATTAAAGCCACAGCAACACTAGTGATGTGCTGATACATCGTGGAGAAGGGACTAATTAGATGTGGTTGCTCGGTGGGGACGCAAAACATTGGTCGAGACTTTGTACTAGCCATTAAAAATAGAGCCTAAAACAATTTTTTTAATACATATTTTGTTTTTCCAGCTTCTAGACTTACTACCCAACAAGACTATATTCATATTTACATTGATAAGGGATGAGCAAGGTAGAATTTTTAGGAAATGTACCCGCATTTGCATGGAGATAAAGTGGGAACCATTTAAGGTTAAAAATCTTGATATAACCAGAAGCTATCTGTCACAGATCAACTAGACAAGGTTAAACCAATGCCTTTGTCTGAGTGCTCATCAAAGTGGGTTTTATTCTTGTTCTTATCTCAATTTTCAAAGCTTTATTTAAATTTTCTTGAAATGTAAATTATAATTGTACATTCCTATTATAGAGGTCACAAACAAGTGAACCTTTTTAAGTTTGAGATTTACTTTAGTTTTTATGCGGTAGGTATGATCAATCATATTTTATATATATATATCATTTATTAAAAGTTTTATTGATTTAAAAAAATATATTCTTTTGTTTCAATGGATTTCCATTGAAGAACTTATATTTTTAGCACAGCGTCATACTACTCGTTCGAGTTATAAGCATAATATTTATTAATAATTAGATTGTGCTAGGGGTCCTAAAGGTTGAATTTATAGGAAGTGTACCCACATTTTCATGGAAGAAGAGTGGAAAACCATTTAGGATGAACCACCCTCAGTACACTCGACTGGGATCGAACCTCAAACTCCCTGCCATTGGCATCTAATTTATTTATTGCGAGAGTGACGCCTTAAGTAAGACCTTTAACTGGCAGAGTTAAATTGATTGGCTAACCTCTGCCGAACAATTTGGAAAAGGAGGCAATTAAAAAAAAAGTTTTGCCAACTACCAGCCCATTAGGAGTTTTTGTTCTTTTATTATGTGATCTGGTGGTCTAGGTGTCTGAAATGTCTCTTTCATGACACAATAAGATACTACCAGCTATCTTTTGAAATTAGGTACATATATTGATCATTTGCGCTGAATGAAATAAACTCTTATACCATAAAATAAATAGGTTGTTTCTGATACACAAATACAATGGGTTTCTTTGTTTAAGGTCCAAGTCACGAATAAAGGGAAGCATGATGTTACAATTCAAGTAAGGAAACTAGGAGGCATTATTAAAAGCATTCAAATTTATTGAAGAATTTAAGTTGTCAAATTGACTCCGTTATATATCACCATGTGAATAAAATGAAACTGTTTCTACTGGGGAAATATTTATTTTAGCACTGTCTCTTATTACCCGTTTGAGCTGTACTCTAGGGATTAGGAAGGTTGAATTTTGAGGAAGTGTTCCCACATTTGTGTGAAGGTAAGGATTGTACCACAATCTCCCCGTTGTTGGCAATCTAGTCTCTAATGCGAGAGTAGCTCCTTAAACAATGCGGCCACTGAAGCGGCTTAAAAACATTCTATTTCTATTTACCAAAAATGATTTATATAAAAACAGTAGAAACACAATTTTTTGTGTCCCCTACACTCCCACCTAAAGTGTAAACATTTATTCATTTTATATATAATGTGTACTGATACCTATTGGCTAATTCTTTTGGCCATATTTGAGAGAGTTTGTGTATTGTGTTTGTTTATCTGTTATTTTTAAAATTTTCATTGGGTTAATTATTGTATTGCATTGTTGATATTAAATAAAGTAACTGTAATTCCATATACAATGTTGTTTAATGATTGTGGCTCAATACCAATACATATTTTTCATTTACAGTTGTGAATATTTTTTTTAAAAAGGGAAATGTGACACTAAAAGACTTAATGTTTAGTGGAATTGCATTAAGAGGTTGGAATTTTTTATTTCTGAATAATGATAAAATGAATCTATATATCATGGTTTATTATTTGATAAGCATTGATATAATTTGTCAAGACTGATAGTTATAGTAAGACTTTGGTAAGAAGAAACATCTAGAAATAAATCTTGTTTCAAGATAATAATGTTAACAGTTTATTATTAGAGTTTTACAGCTACTGATAAAATCTATAAAAGTGACAGCGTAGATAAAATAACTTAAATGACTCTGCTAAAGTAGATCTAGGAACTTTAACATCATTCGATTACGTTTATTCCTTTGAAAATTGAACTGTAGAATGTAGATAGTATTTGATTTGACTTATGAATATGTTAAAGTTGCTTTATTAATTTTTGTCAGGTACTGCATTTTTTACGGAAATTCCATTCTAATCACCTGAGTATATTGCTAAACTGGTTGGTATGGTTTCAAGAGAAGTGGTTTTTATAACTAACCGTTTCTGTGGGCAGGACGGCCTACAATGAGGCCAGGCCTAATGTGAAGTGGTCAGGGTTTTAGGGTCTTAGCTCTTGACCATTTTATTTACATATATTTGTTTACCATTGTTTATTTTGTTAATTTAATACCATTTTTAAAACCACTAAATTCATTATGGTAGTAATAGGCTTGTAAGTGCCCAATATTTATAATATTCAAAGACATTTAGTAACATTTTACCAAAATCCCCCCTTTAGTTTATTAGCAAACATGTTAATATAATAAAGATACTGAGAGTACTACACTTGTAGTGGAACATTATTGTTTTCCAATCAGTTAGGCCTGTTTTAGTAAATAACCTTCAGCATCTTCAATGTATTTTTTTTTTCTAGGATTAATTTAATCTCTATATTACTAGCGAATTTGGTGAACAATGATTGATTGAATAACTAACACAACTCATAAAGATTTGAGTTTTAATAGAAATAATAAATTTTTGATAATTAAATTAAATATTTTATAAAAAATAATTTTAACATTTATATTTTATTCTAGCATTTCAAAATTAAATTTGAATTTAAGGTACTTTGAGGTATGTCAGCTATTAACTTATTTTATTTTCAAGATTTTTCAACCTACACAATTACATTATATTCCATTCATGATAGGTTTTTACCTAGATGACAGTTCGAAAATCATATGTTTAGGTTTTGGGTTGCCAACACTTGTAAAAGATCACAGTTTTGTTA
>CABEEJ010007642.1:0-19651 GCA_901482245.1 Timema douglasi | reverse complement strand
ACAGTTTAACGTGGAATCCGAACCACGGTGGAGGCCTGGCATTCCCCACATTCACAAGATGTCTTGTCAGAGGTGAAGGAAGGGTTTGGTAATCAGATAAATCCATGCCGGGACCGAGGATTGAACCCCTGACCCCAGCACAGAAGTCCGACACCTTACCTGTAGACCACCAAGTCACCCATACAAACACACTGAATGATTATGATTTCCAAATCACTAAACTCTTTAACACTCAAATGAAAGACTCTTGGCGGTGTAATGCCTCAGCGCTCTTAACCAAGAGGCGATAACGCTATGTAATATCCGTCGTCGTGTGTTTCCTAGGTCGAGTGACCCACCCGAACACAACTATCTGTACACAATCCCACTGGCAGCATTCATGGGGACATACGGATACGGGGCCATGGCAGGGGATTACCCGGAGATCCACAACATGGCCTACCTTGTGTCATCGCTCTGCTGCGTGGGGGCTTTGGCAGGGCTCAGCTCACAGAAGACCGCGCGGCTCGGAAACTGCCTCGGCATTGTAAGTACACTGACACGCCGAGTTGAAGTTTCACGCACATATAGTATTAGTAATAATAATAATAGTAGATAAAACATCGCAGCTTTGAAAAGGGGGATATCATCATCACGTGCATCCTCTGTACTTTCTCTCTGCTCACTGATACAATACTCATATTAATATGGTGGCTAACACGCTTGTCGTGTTGAGCTCGACCGTCCAGGACGGGGAGATCGAGGTTCGAATCTCGGTCGGGTGAACCGTTTTTTCTTTCTTTCCTAAATGGTTTTCCACTCCCCCTCCACGCAAATGTGGGTTCACTTCCTCTAATTCAACCTTCCCAATTCCTAATCCATTAGCTTAGTTAGTACTTAAAGCGTTTAACCCGAACGGGTAGTAAGACGCGTTGCTAAATAATAATAATAATATGGTGGCACCCATTTTAAATTCAATATATTGAACCTAACTGTTATATTTGTTAGTACATAAGTTGTAATTATTGAGCGTACTCGTTTTCCCACATTTAACACAGAAAATGTCAGAGTATTTCAGTCATCAAATGTGTTCCTTTCACTTCCTCCTTATTCTCACCCTTGTGCCTCTTGGAAGATCGGCTGGATGTGATTCCGTCCGTCTCTTATCACTTACATCACATATTTACGCTTACTAATACTTGATGGCACAGTTGGGCTCCAATTCACGGATCTACATACGTCTGAACTAAGACATATTGTTTGACTACAGATTGGTGTTAGCGGGGGTATAGCGGCGACGTTGGGACATCTGGGGCCCGCCAACCCGGTCCTGGCGCAGATGGCGGGCTGCATGGCTGTGGGAGGGGCCATCGGCTCGACCATCGCCAAGAGGATAGAGATTACTGACCTGCCCCAACTGGTGGCGGCTTTCCACAGTCTGGTGGGTCTGGCCGCTGTGCTCACTTGCGTGGGGACGTATATCCACGAGTTCCCCAACTTCGCCACGGACCCTGCGGCCAACGTCGTCAAGACCGCCACTTTCCTGGGGACCTATATCGGGGGTGTCACCCTCAGGTCAGCATGGAGGGGCAAGCTTTAGTTTGTAAACTTCCTTTTAGCGAACTTTCTCGCTTCTTCCTGCTATTTAACAAGTAATTAGTATAAATGGGTCTTTAGCGACAGGGACCACACTTGGAATCCCTGACTACATATATAAAGATATCAGGATTCAAACCAGAGTCTCCAGAAGGTCAGTCGGTATCTGATGTATAACTTGTCGATGCTCCTTGCAGTGGCTCCCTCGTGGCTTACGGCAAGCTACAGGGTGTCCTCAACTCTGCCCCTTGGCTGATCCCCGGGAGACACCAGATCAACCTAGGGCTGGGGCTGGCTAACCTCGGGGCCATGTCCTGGTACTTCATGGAGCCCACGCTCAATAATGGTGTCTCCATGTTGCTGACGACCTCTACGCTATCTACCATCATGGGGGTCACGTTGACCGTCGCTATCGGAGGTACGTCTCGAGTAGATAGTAAATATTTTAACTGATGAGGGATGTGCAATTTTTAAAATGATTTGTGGGGGGAAAAACTTGTTAAAAAACAAACTCTTTTTGGTGTATTTTGTAAATGTCACAATTCATCAACATTGTGTTCTGCGTATAACCCGAATGGGTAATATGACACGGTGCTAATAATTATGATAATGACGATACGATAATGATGACGACGACGATAACAACAATAATAATAATAATCACCATCATCATCATGACTGTGTTGATGCTGTGTTCTAGCTGCCGACATGCCAGTGGTGATCACGGTACTCAACAGTTACTCTGGTTGGGCGCTCTGCGCCGAAGGATTCATGTTGAACAACTCTCTTATGACCATCGTTGGCGCTCTCATCGGCTCTTCTGGCGCCATTCTCTCGTACATCATGTGCAAGGTACCCGCGCTCGTTAAGACATCACTCGCGGAACGTGTGAAGCTTCCCCCCGCGCGCTTACTTAGTTCACGTTCTGCCCGCACACAATGTTACAGGCGATGAACCGCTCTCTCATCAACGTCATCATGGGAGGTTTTGGTACCTCGTCGACGGGTAAGGGCAAGGCCAGAGAGATCCACGGAGAGCACACCGAGGTGAATGTCCCCAGTGTTGTCGATATGATCCTCGACGCCAAGAACATCATCATCACTCCAGGTCAGTCACGCGCCTCTCTCTCAAATATGAAGCGGAAATAAACGTTACTTGTGGCTTTATGTGGTTCTTAACTTGAAAATTTAAAATAACGTGTAACTCTG
Source organism: Timema douglasi (assembly GCA_901482245.1). Lineage (NCBI taxonomy): Eukaryota > Metazoa > Arthropoda > Insecta > Phasmatodea > Timematidae > Timema > Timema douglasi. The sequence goes on along the minus strand of CABEEJ010007642.1, from coordinate 16,868 downwards.
AAAGTAATGTTTGGAAAGTGATTGGCTATTATTTTAACTCGCGGTCACCGCAGGGACTCGGGTATTGGCCGTAACGTGGCGCTAGCTTCTGTACACTCATTATATTTAACCGGCCGTCTGCGAGTTCAGCCAAACCCAGACCACTTTTTATGAACTCGTCGTCCTATAAGCGTTGCAGGCCAAGAAATTTTTTTTTCAATTGCAAGAACAAGTAGTTAATTTGGCTCAAGATTTGGGCGCTAGAACGGATGATCGAAAACTTTCCAACCAGACTCCTCAAGGAGACTGACAATACAAGTTGCGGTGTCGGATCGAGAGTGTTGTACAGGAGGACAGCAGTGCCGGACGACAAAAGACCACATCTCTGGTCCTGAACGGCCCGGCCCGCCTCTATAACCAGTGTACGGCAGTACACTACAGCGTTGGTCCTCGCTCATGTTCCATGCATTTTAGAAGCAGTGTTTTCCATTCTGATCCTGTTTGGAAACGTTTACTTGGATTGCTTGGTCTTTGGTGGCCCTTTGTGCATCCATTGCATGGACTACTGCTTTGTTTTGATATTATAATGTGTGAAATAAAGGTCTCGTCTTCACTCGTGATGTGGTTGGTTACCTTCACCCCTGTAGCGTCGAGGGAATGTCAGGGCTGATGCCGTTTGAAGCTTCTGGTAAATGTCCGCCAGCATCTTGAGTACAAACTTTACGATACTGAAGCTTCTCGCTAATGATCTTGTACGCAAAATCAGGGGGAAATCTGATAAAAGATCTTGTACCTTAAACACGTTATAGTGACATGCAAAACTCGCATTTGCGATAACATAAATTTTTACACGACTACTACTATTTTCAAACAAATTTCTAAAGTGTTTTTTTTTCTCTAAATAAACACAATTTATTGATAATTTAGCAAATACCACCTCATACATTATAATTTTTAACGTAATAAAACTGGTGATAGCCCATCATCATCAGTTATTCAAGGACGTTTTATAAAAAAAGGTTTAAGGCATGTTTGCTTGGTGGATATTTGTACCCCTCCCGGTGCTCCATGCACTGCACCCGCTCATGTTGGTCTGTGTTTATGTCCAACAGGTTATGGTCTGTGTGTAGCGAAGGCGCAGTATCCAATCGCTGAAATGGTGTCGCTACTCAAGAAGAAAGGCAAGAAGGTGAGGTTTGCTGTACATCCGGTTGCGGGTAAGTTGGGGTAGCATTGTTTGCGAATGTTGGTATTTATTTGTATGCTACTATTAACAAAGGTGTTTATTTATTATAAGTTATTTGTCAGGTGTCTTCTTATGAATCGACTTCACAAAGTCAGTGTAAAGCGTCTCTTAATAACATTATCGAGAGCCAAACTGTACATATACGGTAAGTTTCTGTCTTGATATACCTTGCTTGGTTCCGCTATGAGCTAAGGCCCTCGTGTGGTCCTTTAAGGTTATACAGCTTTTCAGAGTAATGGAAAGATTAGTCAAACTTAACATCAATACTACAGTAGCCCCATGGCTTCTTTGGTGCTGAGTGACAGCTTTGAAAAGTTACCAGACCAAATTATGTATCCCTATGCCAAACCAAATGATCTGAAAAAATATGTGTTTAGCAGCTGTCACTTCTGACGGTCAAAATTTAGGTATATACCTAAATGTTGACTGTCAGAAGTCAGCTGTGAGCTGTCAGTCAGCACCAAAGAAGCCATGGGGCTACTGTACACATAACACCCATTTGATGAAGATTCATATTTTTAATGGTTTTAATAGTAACATGGTTTGTTTATTTTTGCAATAAAACACTTTTATATAATCATATTTAAAGTTATATAAATATTCACAAAATAATATACATTTTTTATAGCAAAACTACTTTTTATAAATTATGCAAAATACAATTTAGTTTCAACAATACTGTATAGACCCGAAAAGCCTCGCATATAATACAAGTCTAATATTTTGGAGGTGTTCTACATGAAACATCTGAGGTTTCTAATACACTTCAGGTTAAAAACGTAACAATTTGACGCAGTTTTATTAGGCTCTCTAAATACTTTTTCTTGATGCGCAGGCCCGCCTAGACTTTTCTCCAGGGTTTTACATTGTCATATGAAACACCAAACTCGCTAGCAGCTTACACGTTGTTTGTTGCGCTCGCATATTTCTCTCGATCCGAAACTCGCCATTCCCTTGTTTACTTAAGATGCCAAAGAAGCCTTATTTTCAACACGATCACTCACTTGCAGATCCGTCACGGATCACACAGCACAGGTTCTGCCACCAACTAACACTGACCTACCGAATTACCATCTCATTGACGCTCAAGGGTGGCAATCCTCTCTCTTTATTCATGGAAGTGCTCGGAAACAATTATATCTCCTGTCGCAGGCCGCATGCCGGGTCAGCTGAACGTGCTACTGGCGGAGGCGGGCGTTCCGTACGATGATGTACTAGAGATGGAGGAGATTAATGACGACTTCCCAAAGACAGACTTGGTACTGGTCATAGGAGCCAACGATACTGTGAACAGCGCTGCGGAGGACGACCCAAACTCCATCATCGCCGGCATGCCTGTGCTCAGGGTGTGGGCCGCAGAGCAGGTGGGTGTTCGCTAGCGTGCCTCATAGCTTGGACCAGGAGGCCACTTGCGTGCCTCATAGTTAAGACCCACTAGCATGCCGCAATATATTCATCAGTCGGTATAAAATAATCAATTGATTTACTTCCCAATCCACACATTTACACCAATGAAATAAGGGTAAGGTAGAATTAATATTTGTGTGCGCATTTAGTCTCAACAGGTAGGAAGAGGCAGTGATAAATAATTAATATTGATTTTTGCTCTCTCTCAAAGAAAATGTATTGTAGCTGTCAACATTTTCTATCTCGAGATTTTGACGAATTGACGTTCTATGCGCCCACAAACCTCCCAAAAAGTGTATTTTACAATTGTGTATTTCTTTGGGGTTGCAGCTGAAATGGTTTGTTTGTTCAGAGACTATATTTATTGTGGGTCATAACTCTTGATTTTGATTATAACCCTAAAAATAATGGTAGTTAACTGAGCTTTTAAAATACTGTCCAAACTATGATAGAGTGGATTTAAAAAGTATCTTAGTTTGTAATAGTTTAACACTGAAATGACTAATCACCTTGAATGGAGATGAGATGTTTGACCATACCAAGATGTTGTCCGTCCCCGTCCCCCCAGGTGGTGGTGATGAAGCGGTCCCTCGGAGTGGGCTATGCCGCTGTCGATAACCCCATCTTCTACAACCCTAACACAGCCATGTTGTTGGGAGATGCCAAGAAAACTTGTGATGCCCTGCTGAACTCACTCAAGGAGAAGTATGTATAAACATTTGAAAACAGACTAGACCTTCAATTATTTGTTTCGATCAAAAGTCACATTTATTGAAGAGATATAAAGTCTCGCTGTAACTGAAAATGTTGGATAAAATTCCCCTCCATCATTGATTCATATTTTCAGAGAGGGATTTAACCTGCGTCATCTAAAACAAGGGTGGCCTACCCTTTTTTTCAGTCTTGCCACTATTTGCGCTAAGAATCCTTGGCATGCCACTCCACCCCAAAACCTCTAACCCTAACTTTTTAACTCAATATCCACTTCAACTTTAGAAAAATATAACCAACCATAAATAAGGCCCATTTAAAAATTGATAATGTAAATACTCTAATATATATATATAAGTGTGTTATCAGAAAAAAAAAGAAGCAAAACACTATCTAAAATATTAAACTTATAATAAATTGAGGTTATGTGGTATAGAGCAAAAGGCTAAATCATGGTTTAAATTAGGAGGGATAGCCAGCACACTTACCTAGGTGATACTGGAGTAGAAATTGTTTAGATATAACACTAAAAAACACATTGTTAAAGACAAGCTTTCACTGTCACAGACAGCTTCATCAGGTCAGGAGAGTAGACTGATGAAGCTGTCTGTGACAGTGAAAGCTTGTCCTTAACAATGTGTTTATGTTTTTTAGTGTTATATCTAAACAATTTCCACTCCAGTATCACCTAGGTAAGTGTGCTGGCTATCCCTCCTAATTTAAACCATAAACTTATAATAAAAAATTGCATGTTTAAAGAATATTCATTCCAAAAATAATACACAGTTATTGTACATTGTTCATGCATACTGTAATTCTATGATTATGTTCTATTAATGATACGGAAAATGTTTGCTTACATATGTACGTTGAACCAAACCTGCAACAATATCTCAAGCTTTTCTGGTTCTATAGTAATTAAATTTGACTTGGCATAATTCAGTGTTCATTAAAAATGTCAGTGGAGTTGAAAAGTTTACTGACACTGCTTTTTTTTTTTGCTATAAATATGAATCGATATTAATAATTTCTTTCTTTATTTCAGAACGAGCAGTTAATGAACCAACATTTAAATAATAAATGAATCAACATTTATTCATCAATGAATTCTAATCGAAGGATTCCGGATCAGAAGTGCACCTCGTGATTTAAGTCGAAACGACTGTGAATTGTTTGTTTGAATCCATCAAGAACAAATAGTATTCCTCCGGTGATGTTCATTGCTACCAACTGTGGTAGTAATTATGGTAATCTCATCTTTCCAAAATATCCAGGTTTTATTTTAAAATAATACATTTACAATGCAGCCAACATTTTAAAATGTGACATTTAGTTAACTACCAACAAGGTTTGAAAAAAAANTAACTAATATTCTTGTATTTGATCTACACACAATCATCAGTACACAAAACTCAGGTTGGGTACATTTATAATTTGCCGATGATAAAAAGAAATGGTTAAACCACTAATAATTGGGGTTCGAAAATATTATTATGAGGGCTTCTTTAAAAAGCAGAACAAATCAAGAATATTGAGGAATCAGGTTTTACATCTTAATAAAAAGTATAAATTTGTCTGCACTTATAATTAGCTCTACTATAACTCGTATTGTCATGGATACACATGTTTATCGCTTTTTTTAGAGACCTAAAATGAGATTACATAAAATACTCTATGTTATAAAAAGTTTAGTATTTGCCAATGTTACTAAACACTTTGATGCGTTGCTAAAAAAGGTTGTGTGAACGCTAATATTTATTCAACAACTACCAAGTTTACGCGAGTTAATGAAACAAAGCAGCTAAAAAACGCATGGGTCTAACTATTACAACAACAAAGTTGTTAAAATATCCAATGTAGGGATAACTACTTAAACAAATGTCAAAATGATGATGAATTTGTAAGCTTTATGACCTTCTAGTGTCTTCTAATGGATAATTTACCTAGTAATACATTTTTTAAATATTAAATTGTATAAAATTGCCCAAAGCCATTCAGCTGATACAATGAAAAGTTAAGTTTAGTGGTTGAGCTCCGCTGCACCAGAACCTTGAAAGGGGATTTATTATCTGGTTTGGTTCCATATTGTTCTTTTGTTGAAATAGGTCAAATAAAGTACACATTTTTTTTTTTTTTTAATTTAAAATGCAAGATAACTAGAGAGGTGCTGATAGCCATTTTTCATTTAGAGTTTTTTGTAATAAAAACATCAGGTTGTATTCAAGTTTGAATAATATTTGTGCTAAAAAATATTTCAAGATGTATTTCTGTAATGGATCCATGTTTAAATTATAAATACAAATATACCTTTTTAATAATTATAATTTTATGTGTAAAACGTTATATTTTTTAATAAATGTAATATTGCTATACGATAGTTATCTATCCAAATGCAAGTGTGCAAGTGAGAGAATCAAAATGGAAGGACAGAGGGAGTAAGAATGGAGGAAGGACACAGGACGATGGAGGCAGTTTTACCGGGCCACAAGCTGGAAACAGTTGATGATGATAAATGTAAAAAAAAATAAGGTACTTTTTGCAATCAAATCATATCGTGAAATAAAAATAAAAAGAAATGTTGAGTTTAAAGAGCAGCTAAAACTGATTATTTACACCTCAAAGATAACAATGTACATACGTGTTAGATAATATCAATCAACAAATACATTTACACCGGACACAAGCGTCGTTGGACAGTTGATGTTTGTGACCTGCAGATTCTAGTCACATTTTAATATCCAAGTACAGGTAACTTGAACACTTCATTATGAATATCATATTCTGAAAATTGAAAAATGACACCTGCATACGGGAATCGAACCCGGGACCAGGTGTCATTTTTCAATTTTCGGAGTATAATATTAATATCTGGATGGAGTAATCCTCACTAAAATACATAAATAAATAGCTTTGGCTATTTGATTCACTTCATAATGAAGTTTGTATTTGGTTTCAAGGAAATGCTGCTTAAGCCGATAATAAAAAAGATTGTCACGTTCTATATTTTTTATTTTGATTCAAATGTTGACCAAAGTAATATTTTTCTTAATATCAGACATCTGTATCTTAAGCTTTCTTACATCACCTTACACAATAACAATTTATAAACTGATTTTTGTGTTTCTTAAATTAGTTTTTACAACACTCTTACCATGGGCATATATTGTTCTCCGCTCATTTTTATATAATTGTATTATAACCGACAAACATTTTAACCGCAGGTTTTTGTATAAAAGTTTATTTAACCATAACTAACATTTATAAGACTATTTTTTGTATCTAGAACTTTACGCTTTTATTGATATCTTGTGCCAAGTAAACATTGAAGATAAGTGTTGTTAATTTGTAGCTAATTATGTTTCATATTTGGAATATTGGACTATCATTATGATTTTATAAAATTAAATGTTTATTTCGGCAAGTGTTCAAAATACCCATTTAATGTAATTCTGAGAGTTGGTGTCTATAAATGATTTTGGGCTATAATAATCACTTTTTCTAGGAAATGTCCAATTTTGAGTTTCCATCATACATTTATTTATAATTACTTGCTTTGTGTGTACCAACATTCCATTGTTAACCTTCATTTTGTTTAATAAACTTGAATACAACAATGTAGTTTGGCGGCCATCTTGTTTTCCTAACATTGTTAGGTTTAGGAGCAGTAATAACTACCCCACACAGCGTTTTCTGTACTTTGTTGTGTTTATATATTATAATAATGTGGTGCAGACCTATTTTAACAAACGGTAATATTTATTACTATTCACAACTAATAATTGGTAATAAATAAAATGATAATATTAGGAAAATGTTGGAACACAGATAAAAGTAAAAACACTTAACACATATTTACACATCAATATAATAATATATATAATATCGTCGAAATATTGATGTGTGTAAATATGTGTTAGTGATTTTACTTACATTTGTGCTCTACCATTTTATTTATTACCAATAGTTTTTGCTCAATGCACTTTATTTCATACATACTATTCACAACTAATGAAATTGTGTTGTGTGGTTTCATTTGTTTATAATGTAATTTGTATTTGTGTATTCTTCACCCCAACTGTCCGCTGTATCTGTAACGCTAAAACTATATTTCCAAGGACGATGCTTTGTTTAAAAAAAAAATGAACAGTTAAAATATGCATCTGTTAAATTTATTGCCCTCTGAGTTTTTTTGTAAGTAAAAAATTAATTACATGAACTAATTTGAATGTTGTGATGATAAATGGCTTAGAGTGAAATATTACAAACAACTGTGCTTTTATATATATATATATATATATATATAGAGAGAGAGAGAGAGAGAGAGAGAATTACTTTAGTTTATACAGTTATATAAATAACCACAATATAATATCCGGCCTTGAGAATATTTCTTACTTTCAATTAAGGTTTGCTTTGAAGTTAACTTCGCACCCAACTTCCCCCTTTGTATTTTTCATCTTGGTTTCAAGACAACTTTTTATGAAATATTATCCGCCTCGGTGGCGTAGTTGGCTAACACGCTTGTCGTGTTGAGCTCGACTGCTGAGTAAAAGTAAAAGATAATACAAACTAAACTGAGTAGTAAGAATTAAAGAAAAAGCGATGATGAAAATCAAGTGTATGAAAGGAGAAGTTAATATTGTTGCTGGGTATTATTTTAATTGCTTTGAAACCTTTTAGACGATGTTTTCCGTCATGTACAGAGTGTAGTTGTAGTTCAAGGTAGACCTAGTCTTGTTTCACTAAAACTAATCAATTTATACTTAAAAAGACTAGATATATTTTCATATGTGCATACATCAAGTCATGTGATCTAATATAGTAACATGTTATTAATCTTGCCAGTATATTTTAATGTGTATTGATCACTTGTTATCTTTTTTAAATGTACTCATTTTACCCTGAAAGGTAAGTCTTACCTTGACTGATTACACTATGGCCTTATCTTATAACCTACACCATAGTGGAACTAAGCAAGGTGGAGAAAGGCTATTAATAAATCAATGTTGGGCTGCATTATTATGTTGTAACATTATTATGTTGATGGACTGTGTATACTATGGTAAAAACCAGTTTGCTCAATCTATGTTTAAAATGTTTTCAATGTCCTGTAGAGATTTAATTAAACTGTGAACTAATTGATGTCCCAGTCATTTCCTTAATTAAAAATGTTACTAAATTTGTGAACTGTTCCATAAATCAATAAAGATGTAAGCTTTTCTCATGTTTGTAAATATTATTTCTAATTTTTGGGCTATCATCATCGTCTGGGTTATGTCCCAGGACCTAGGCACCTCTGTTGAGCTTATGATGAGATGATGCAAAGGTTTGTTTTGGATCATTTCAAGGGCGAGTAAACCATAAAATACAATTAAAAGGTGTTTTCTACTAAGTGTGACCTGTGTTCTTTCAAATTGTGTCAAGAGTATAATCTTTTTGAGGGAAGGTTTTAACATTTTAAATTTAACCAAAGATTCTACTTATTTCTTTAATGTAGAATAAAATACTCGCTTTGATACAGGCCTCTTAAATTTCAAATTACAAATTACAAGTTAAAACAGTCACAAAATACAAAATGGCCATTTCCTATTTAATGTTAATTTGACGCATACTTTTATATTTATATCCTATCCAATCTGGCTAATAATAATTAATTAAAGAGATGTAAAAAAAAACTAATTTAAATTAAGTTTTCGCAAGCATAAGGCCTACAAATCTCTATGTGGAAATATTGTATTATATTTGGAAGAAGGTATAGGAAAGGTGGATAGAAACATATAAAAGGGGGATGAACACAATATGGCCTTTACAATGTGCCTTTACAATGAAAAGAAGAACACAGTTCACACTTTACACTGCTGCCAATGGTCAAAGAGGTAATGGATGTCTCTTAAAGAAAATCGATCGTCACCGCCCAATCCCTCGACCCAGGTTTCATTCTATCGGAACTCATCAGGGAGGAGTGTGAAACGCGCAACGCAACTTCCTAAAAGAGGAAAAAGAAAAAATGGAAATATTGAATTTGGTATGTTGTTGGCATTGACAGAAAATGTAATCGTAGGAATCTTAATTTTGCTATGTTGTAGACTTGTAAACTATGAAAAACGTTATCATAGTTTTGTTGAAAGCAAACATGATAATTTAAAAATTTAATAAAAATATTACTTACCTTTGTTAAATATTAGTTGAATTGAAATAATTCAACTATGAATACCAGTTAAACACTATTTTTATTAAAGTTTGAATTAGAGGTTAGTGCTAACATGAAGTTCTTGAGATGCCCGATATAAATACTGGCATAAAAAATACTCGCCAGACATTGAGATTTTTAGATGCCTGACCACCCTAGTACATTTCCTTTAAATTATACCTTCTAGTGTAATTATGCAGATATCTGAAGCTAGTTATAGTATAAGGACTATGGATCAGAAAATGTAACCACATTCGAAGGAAGATCGCGTGGAAACCCGTTCTATAATTCCACAGGCCTTTCATTTGTATGTTATATTGTACCCATGTATATTGAATAGTTAATCTATGCCTACCATACTCGGACACAAACCCAAAGCAATATCAAACGAGGTGACCTGGCGGTCTAGAGGTAAGGTGTCAAGACTTCTGTGCTGGCGGCCGGGGTTCAATCCTCGGTCCCGGCACAGATTTATCTGATTACCAAACCCTTCCTTCACCTCTGACAAGACATCTTGTGAATGTGGGGAATGCCAGGCCTCCACCGTGGTTCGGATCCCACGTTAAACTGTAGGTCCTCCATTTCATCTCACAATCACCCTACCATTACACATTAGCGTAAGTGCGTATAACCCGAACGGGTAGTAAGACGCGGTGCTAATAATAATAATAATAATATCAAATGAGTTGTTACAATAATCCATGTGCTATCTTGAGGAAATATCAATGTTGAGTCATATACAACAAACACTGATCAAGATCGGACTGTTTTTTGGCTTCTTTGCAGCTTACCTATTGAGCTGCTCGCAAGCAAATCTAGCCAGGGCTCATAAATTGGCCGTCACTTTTAATCCACGCCTACTGATGCGAGTAGCATTCATTTTGAGTGCCCAAAAACAACACCAATGAAAAGGCGAATTTTAAAAATCATCTCGAGTTCCCCCCCCCCCCCCCCCCCCTTNCCCCATCCTGGTTCAAGATATGAATCAATAAATACAAATTGACTATAGGTAATTTGTTTATTTTCTTTCATTTGGGTCAGTTACATTTTACCTGAAGGATTTGCGACACTTGGTCATATTTTAAAATAATCTATTATAAACAATTATTTTTACACAAAGTTTTGATGAACATTATATAGAAATAAAACAGTGTCTATTGTGTGTATGAAATCAAGAGGACCAGGGTTCAACTCCTGGTAAATACATATTGTAAAACAAGGTAGTTTGCTAGAAAAGTAAAATACACTAATGCGAAGAGTAACATTTTACTAGGACAATGTTTAAAAATGAGCTAAATAATTTTATAATAAAGGAAATTGATAAAACTAAAGAAAAAGGAAAAATAAACTACTAAAAGTAAATTTAATGAAGAAAGCCCACCTAGTAGTTTATTTTTCCTTTTTCTTTAGTTTTATTAATTTCCTTTATTATAAAATTTTACTAGGACAGTAAGTGAACTAATCAAAACCTTTAAATAAAAATATAAAGTGTGAACATTTCTTGCCTATAAAGATTAATCTATTTCTGATGGGAAACTATTAAAATGTGCCTGGAGAAATGCTCTCAACTAATCTTTACATTGCTGCCTCTTTAATAAAATATATCGCTACCGCCCAATTCCTCAACCTGATCCCCTGACCTAGGTTTCATTCCATGGCAACTCATAAGGAGGGATTGTGAAACGCACAACGCAACTTCCTAAAATAACAAATGAAAAAACAAAAGGGAGAAAAGGAAAATTGCGAAGAATGATAGAACACTTAGATAATTTTATAATAAAGGAAATTGATAAAACTAAAGAAAAAGGATAAATAAACTATTAAGAGTAAATTTGATGAAGAAAGCCCACCTTGGGAACACTTAGATAGGAACATATAAAAAAAATAACAGGAAAAGGACATTGGATACGAATATAATATATCTCTATAAGGAAAACCTCTTTTCATATCATGAATTAAATGTATTATATTTGGAAATATAATACAATTTCTCCATAAAAAGATGTTTTCCTAAAGGATATTCATTCACTATAAAACATTCAAGTTTTTTTGTCTTCTGTTTTTGGGCTGAACTTATTTTTTAGTGCTATCTTCCTATTTTTGTTTGTTTGGGCCAACAAAATAATTAAGAGGACAAACACAAAAACCTGCCCCCAGACCATTAACACAATTTAATGTGTATATTCACATTAACAGAAATTATATTATTTTTAACTAGTATGATAAAATTATCCTTTAAAAATACCTGGAGTACATGAGATAGGAGAGGAAGCTAGGCTGAGACGGATACCTGGAGTACATGAGATAGGAGAGGAGCTAGGCTGAGACGGATACCTGGAGTACATGAGATAGTAGAGGAAGCTAGGCTGAGACGGTTATGGGCATGTAACAAGGAATGAAGAAGAAAATGCTCGAAATAAAGTATATGGGAAAAAGACTTCAAGGAAGGGATTCCGAGGAGGAGATAACAGAAACTGTGCAAGTGGGAGGACAGGAATGGAGGAAGATGGAGGCACAGGTTGGTAACATTCAACCCATCCCTACTGTAATGTTATCTGCGACACATGGCAGTTATTGATTTTATCTGAAACAATTCATATAACAACCACAAGATGAATCTCAAGAAAATGTAACGTGTCAGTCATGTCACGTATGGCTTCCCCTCCCGCCCAATATCCCTGTCTACATTCACATGGAAGATTACATTACAAGAAAACACAAGCAAGTTACACTCAATGATCAGTATTAAATCTTTAAAAATGGCCATAAATAACTATTATAGCTGCCGTAAATTAAATATTAGTAGACCGTGTTAGCGTTTGATTCCCAATACAATGAACAAACTGCATGTCGATGGGTCGTGAAGACCATTTTAACAAAAAATGTTGCATCAACGGTAGTTTGCATTCTGGTATCTTTAATATCATGTGTGTAAACATATGTTTAAATTATTTAATTGTTGTGTTATTTTAGGTTTTAAAGACTTTTGTGATCATGAAAAAACTAAATCTTATTTGCAAAATTACAAATTTGAATACTTTTTTTTAATAATCTTTGGTTTCTAAATGAAATTAGTTAAAACACAATATTGCTATAAAGTATTGTAGAGCTTTGGGGTATTTTTCAAAAGAAGTTCCTCCGTCAATTGTCTTAAAAGTGGTCTAAACTAGCAGTATTCAAGGTCGTTTGTTCTCGTACCCCGAGACATGATCTCTCTTCAACTTTGTGGTGTATAACACAAGCTATACATATTCTATAGTACACATCTAGCAGAGAGAGAGAGAGAGACTGTCTCTCCCAGGTCACATGACCTTGTGTCAGGTCTCCCGATTATCCACCGTTTATCTTGTAATAATATTTATATCTTACAAACCCCTGATGTGCAGCCCCCCCAGTTGAATATCACTGCACTAGACTATACGCTAATCATTTGTATTAAAGATAAATTCCAACTGTGAAGGAAATTTTTTTAAATGACACAAAAAAAAAATGCAGTTTGACATAATTTTGAAAAGTTTTTAGAACCATTATAAAAGTGTTGAGAAATTTAGATTTTTAGAACAAAATATAAATTACTCGATTAACTTGACTTGGAAGATTATTTTTTAAGCTTTCAATCACAAAAACATGTTTTTTTAAAATGAATCAACAATTTTTTAGCCATTGTAATCTTCAAATATAAAAATCATTCTCTTTCCAACAAATGAAATGACTATTTACAAGAACGCCCTCAAAAAACATAAATGCGTTTTAAAATAACAGGCACATGAAGATAAAATAAAACTCTCTATTCATAATCCTATTTGCTAAACTACGTTACATTAGTGTTGAGTTTGTAGTATTTGTGAGGGTCTCAACTTAGTAATGGAGGCTAGTGCTATCTACTAGATTATTAACACATGACAGGAAGTGCAGCAAGCTACTACCCAACCCTGCATCATTCAGTGAAGAGCTAGGGAAGACATCCAACACTCAATTCCACCGATACTCCTCGGTGTGACAGGATATCAACCTATCTTGGGTGAGAGGTCAAGTTCCCTGATTGGTTCAGGTGACCGAGAGGATCACAGGAGAGGACCCCGAGGCCAGGATGGTGCGAGGAAGAAGGGGGTGTCTGCCGGCAGCTACCAAGTGAGCGAGGTGTTCTAGGCGCGACGCGGGAGCCCGTGGTTCGAGACCGGCTTGTCCCGCCTCGGAAAGCCGTACTATCGGCGACGGGGTGGGGGTGGGGGTAGATGCTAGGGCAAGGATGATTTAGTGGGGGTTGATCTAATAATGGTGACCACCAGACCAGTAAGAAGGTCTAGTACAGCGATTCCCAACCTTTTTCCGCTTGCATACCCTTTGATAGCCCATTTCCATAAAGTGTACCCTAAATTAATATTAGCAAAATGTTTAGTGTATATATACTTTACATTCAATTTACTAAGATCAAATATATAAGAAAACTCGCACCGGCCTCCGCTATAGTGTTAAGGTAATTTCACAACTTTTAAATGATATTTTGTCTCACATTTCTGGCATATGTAGCTTTTTCCGCCATTGTTAAAATATTTTCGTGTACCCCCACGTTGGAAACCGCTGCTCTAATGGAACCCTCCAAGCTCGCTACACCTCCCTGTCGAATCTAACACCTGTCCTATCAGTGTAAAGTCGAATCTTTCACTTAATAAAAGACTCTGTTAAAAACCCCCGACGACGTATGTGTCATATTGTGACTGATCCCCTCCCACCCCCCTACATCACCGCTCGGGCATCGCAGGCGGGTGGTGGTTACATATCAATGAATACCAGAAGTATGATTACTATTCATATTGAGTAAACTAGTCTAAATATCTAATATCATGCATTAGTGCCTTTAAATAATAATAATTAACATTTGATAATGATACAATATAATGCTGATGTCGCTATAGAATATTTTAAAGTGAACATAAAAACATTTGCCCTAGTGACGGAAGATGTGGTAATATTGCCGACAGAGAGGCGCACAGGACCGACGAATGTTGAGTTAATCCCACTACTTCTGGAACAAATAAAGGTGTTAGCACTATGGATAGCAAATTAGATTCCTCCATTATCAAAGATATACAAAGAATCGCTCTAAATGCAGCCATTTCCAATATTTCAATTCTTATCTCACAAATCCCCAGGAGATATTTGCCAAAAGCAAAAAGAAATTTTCCTTAAAGATATCAAACCCCAGGAAATGAAAGTTCCTGTATACAAACGAAACCGCGATATTAAATATTTGGTAGATTTTCTTTGAGACAGTTAAATTAGTTATTTTACCATTTCAATTTAGTACCGGCAAACTGTGTGCGACCTTTGTGTTCTAGTGACCGGTCTTGCGCAGTTTATTGTTCAGTTTGATACCGGCAAAGTGGACCTTTGTTTTCTAGTGGCCGGTCTTGCGCAGTTTATTGTTCAGTTTGATACGGGCAAAGTGGACCTTTGTTTTCTAGTGGCCGGTCTTGCGCAGTTTATTGTTTCAGTTTATGTTCAATTCCTGTCATTTTGTTCCGTTTTGAACATCACACATTAATGTTCAGTTGACAAAAATCTAATTAAATTACAAGTTGTGAAAACTTGATTCATCAACGTAGGAGATTATGTTAGTCAAGTTAGCAATATTACATTTAATATATTTAAGGAAATCCTCTTTTCTATTTTAATATCATATTTTGTAAATTATAATGTTTTGCCCAAAGTTATATAGTTATAACAAACATATTATATATATTTTTATATTTGAACTTTGATTCAGCTTCATGAATATTTAATAAAACAGAGTGTGTATACTTACGACCTTGGGGGAGGTCCTAACCAAGATGTCATTGGCTTTCTCCTTGTCAAGTTCACTGAGAACATTGTCAAGGGGACCAAAGATGGTCTTCAGAGCCACTTTACTGTCCTCCTGGAGACTCTCTGGTAGCAGTGTTATCCAGCGCTGAGTCTCGTCTGGAACCACACACACACACACACAGAGTTGTCCAGTGATAGGGATCCAAATTATTTATGCGCTTGTAGTGTTGAGTGCTGACTAGATAGTGGCTTGAAGCTGTATTCAGTAAACATCGAATATAAGATATAAAGACAAGGACCTTCTTTCCTCCAGTCAATGTTTATTGAAATGATACAAAGTGAGGATATTTCAAGGAAATCCTACCTTAGTCATGTGACACTCTTGTTAATGGATTGCTGTAGGGCTCGAATCTTGCTCGGATGTTTCGAGGTGTTTTCCTAAATGGTTTTCACACAAATGTGGGTGCGATTCCTCTAAACTTGTATCTTCCTCATTCCTATCCATTAACATAGTTACAGTAGCACCGTGGCTTCTTTGGTGCTGACTGACAGCTCACAGCTGACTTCTGACAGTCAACATTTAGGTATATACAGTAGTCCCATGGCTTCTTTGGTGCTGACTGACAGCTCACAGCTGACTTCTGACAGTCAACATTTAGGTATATACAGTAGTCCCATGGCTTCTTTGGTGCTGACTGACAGCTCATAGCTGACTTCTGACAGTCAACACCTAGGTATATACAATAGCCCCGTGGATTCTTTGGTGCTGACTGACAGCTTACTTCTGACAGTCAACATTTAGGTATATACTTAAATTTTGACTGTCAGAAGTAACAGCTGCTAACCACATGTTTTTGCAGATCATATGGTTCGGCGTAGGGATACATAATTTATTCTGGTAACTTTTCAAAGCCGTCAGCTGTCAGTCAGCACCAAAGAAGCCATGGGGCTACTGTACTCTGTGTGTATAACCCAACAGATAGTGATATGCGGTGATAAAAACCACACAGTTCACTCGGCTTGATTACAATATGGAATAAAACTAATATTTATAAGTATGCCCCGTGTTTTAAATTCGAGTTTAGTTGGGCTGCAATTATGTCCCGACCTTGGACTCACTCACCCGCACTACTGGGGTCAAAGTAGGGTCTGGTGTCATCGTCCATGTTGAGCGTAGCCCTCACCCTCACTCCCACAGCGGGGAGAGTGTACAAGAAGATGACGGGGATGCCGCGGCCTCGACCGAAATAGATCAAGGCCTTTACCACCTCTCCTAGATCCACCGTGATGGGTACACTCTCGTTTTCTGCACAGTAGAGAACATAGTCTTGGAAGGGGTGGATTATGGTTCATTAAAGTTTGTAATGCTATCGATTTTTCCTGTCTTTTTAATATTAGAGATCATATTTTAAAGTAAATATATTAATATTTCTTCTTTTCAGTCAATATAAAGTAAACTCATCTTTTCTAGACTACAGCCATGTTTCTTTTTTCTTTCGTTTAGCTGCACGTGTCAGAAGCATGGTTTTG
>CABEEJ010007641.1:0-29182 GCA_901482245.1 Timema douglasi | reverse complement strand
ATTTTTCTTGAATGCTACAGGGGGTACCGGAAAGACCTTACTCGTCAACTTAGTGCTGGCCAAAGTTATAAGCGTAGGTAGTTTTTATATAGCTGTTGCTTCTTTCGGTATTGTTGCGACTCTTTTAGAAGGGGGCAAAAAAGCTCATGCAGCATTCAAACTATCTCTTAACCTAAACAAAGTTGACTTTACTTCGTGCAATATCTCTAAACAAAGTAGCATCGCCCAAGTGTTGAAAGACTGCCAACTTATTGTTTGGGACGAATGCACCATGGCTCATAAGGCGGGCATTGAAGCTCTCGATCGCACTCTTAGAGATATTTGGGACAATAACAGTCTTATGGAAGGAGTCACTGTATTGTTTGCAGGTTACTTCAGACAAACATTCCCTGTTGTTCCGAGAGGCACGAGAGTTGACGAAGTTCATTCTTGCCTAAAACATTCTTTATTATGGCAACATATTGAAAAACTCTCACAACAATTAATATGAAAGTATATTTTAGAAGAGATCACAGGACAGGTGAATGAAGATGTTGCTTGATATTGGTTTGGGCAGATTGAATGATCATATCAACGTGATGGATATTCCGGCTGGAATCTGCATCTTGGTAGACCCTGTTGATAGTCATATAGACCAAATTTGCCTCTACAATCAACACATTGACCAAAAGTCATCGTCTTGGCTTTGTGAAAGAGCTTTACTGATTCCCACAAATGCGTCTGCTCAGAACTCAAAGGTATTTTGTTGCAAAGAATTGAGGGTGCCGAGGTTAAGTACAAATAAATTGACTCGTACTTTAACAGCAACGAAGCGATAAACTATCCTGTCAAGTTTCTCACTACTCTCAACCCTCCGGGAATGCTGCCTCATCGACTCACCCGGAAAGCCGGTGCTCCAATAATGCTTCTCAGAAACCTAAATACACCAAAGCTTTGTAACGGAACAAAGCTTCAGGTAAAGTCTTTGCAACCAAACGTTATTGAGGCCACAAATTTATCAGGGACTGCAGTGAATGAGATCGTGTTTATACCAAGAATTCCAATAATTCCACCAGATTATCCTATTGAATTTAAACGTCTCAATTTCCTTGTCAAGGTTTGTTTTGCCATGGCAATAAACAATCACTAAAAATGGCTGGTATCGATGTACGAGGAGATTGTTTTTCACATGGTCAGTTTTATGTAGCTTTTTCGAGGGTTAGCAAACCATCTAACCTCGTAATTCCATGTGGAAAAACATTGTGTTGGTTGTGTTGGAATCTCTACGTTCGAAGAACAGTAAAGTACACGAGTTAAATTGGGTATCCAATCTTAAAAACCCCAGATTCAGATTTAAGATTCATCGAGATAAAATTAAGTTTATTGTACCTAAACCAACTTTCGACCAACTACGTATTCCTTATTCTAGACAGAAAGCCTTACAAGCATCTCGTTCGACAAAGTAGAGATTGTATTTTAAAATGGGTGGGATTGTTACGTTCCATTGCAATCCTTGAGTCATATTGTCTTGCATTACTCAGCGAGCCTCTGAAGCTGGTCACATTTAAAAACACAGCACACGCCATCGAGCCGGTGAGCTCCACACATAAATAGCGATAATAATGACTATTGGCACCGTTAGATCATACTGACGCGGCGTGCTGGACCAAGCTATCCCCGAGGATTCAGAATGAGTCCCCCAGGAGACTGTAATGATCGCCTCATATTAAGGTGACCAGTTACACTTATTAAGTTTAATTAAAAAAAAGNTTAGATCATACTGACGCGGCGTGCTGGACCAAGCTATCCCCGAGGATTCAGAATGAGTCCCCCAGGAGACTGTAATGATCGCCTCATATTAAGGTGACCAGTTACACTTATTAAGTTTAATTAAAAAAAAGATATATCTGTTGCCAAGACTGAAAGAGAGCATAAGTAGATAATTAGCATAGTAAATAGATAATTAATCAATACAAAGGGAGGTTAAGATAGTCATTCAAAACACGTGGTTTCCCACGTGATTAATTTTAAATCATAACCCAATTACAAAAGGACTGTATTATTTATTAAACGAATAAAAGATAATAAAACATAATAAAAGATTAAGATGATAAAAAAGATAATAAAACATAATAAAAGATTAATTCAAAATAAAAGAGAACATTTACATTTACTACATTACCGATTTGTTTAAGATATTAATAAAGGATATCTCCTGTAGAACAGAGAAAATCAAAAATAAAATTATCTAATTAATACAAATAAAGTAGTCTTCAACCATTATACTTAATCCCCTGTTCTATTAAATTTTAAACAGCGTGATTTATAGGGTGCCGATTGATACAAAAACATAATATAAAAAGAACCAGGCCACGTGGTGGACACTTTCAAAGTTACATTAGAATACCACAAAAAATGCATAATAAATTGAAATCTAAAAGGTAATTAATTAAACAACATAACTACATGGAAACTTTAACCCATAACTTTAAAAAAAAAAAAGCTTCATGTTAATTTGGAAAAGATTCTTGAATAAAGTTAAAAATAATAAAGAGAAATAAAAAATTATGTCTCACGTTGTTCAGATCCAAAAAGGGAATGGCCGAGGTAAAGTCGTAATTTTCCTTAACAGGAAATTGTGATTAATGAATAGGCCAATCAGAGACTTTTAAAATAAAAAGGACCAATTATAAATAATTGAAGACTTAACATTTTTTAAATAAAATATATAAAAGAAACATTGAGGTAAAATTACATATCTAAAAAAGGTACAAAGAGATTTAATTACTTAACACATTTTGAAATAATAGTTTATAAAATATTATTAAAACTTCCGTTCCCCTAAAATCCATTTAGGTCGACATATTGCTGAAATACTCCTAATTTAAAGTTTGTCCCCTAGGCATCGCCACTCACCATTACCAGTAACGTCAAGGTCGATAGAACTTAGGTTCGTTCATAATTAACAGGTCGATAGAACTTAGGTCCATTCATAATTAACAGTACAAGATGAAACAAGATACCAAAACACTACAAGACTAGAATAAGTGTTCTTCCTTTGTTATTGAACTTATATTTCTGTAAATAGAGTATGATTTAATAATTAAAATACAGACCCCGGTGGTTTTGTTGTAAAGTGCTCACCTCGGGATCCAATGTTTGTAGGTTCAAACCCAGCCGGTTTTGACGGATTGTTCATGAGCGATAAAATTATGTAACACAACTTCCTTATGAGGGGAAATAAAGCTGTCGGTCCCATGTCAATTGTGTTATCTGGCATGTAAAAGAACCCTGGAAGGTATATGCAAATACCTTAGCCGGCTACATTTCTAGGTCCATTCGCTCTCTCTCATAGAAATTATCGTGCGCTTAATAAAATCAGTATGTTCAGAAAGTGCACGTTAAATACCTCAAATATATTAAACAAACACTTAAATTGTATGTACTAAGCTTAAGAATCACTATCGAAATGTATAGTAGCTATGTAAAACTCCTTATGAAAATTTTTTGAAGAGTAGTCTATTCTTCATATCAGACACTAATCTATCCCGAGTCTATCTCAATAAATCTTAACGGTCGTTCAATTATTACATAAGAACCTAAGGGGTTTAAAAGGTTCTAGCTTTGCTTACTTTTGTTGACAAGAGAAGGGGCGAGGGGTGTCAAAACAATGCTTACGTAAAACATGAGAAAGATGGGCCAAATTGAGGGAGGGTTCATCGCAAGCCGCTTGGACTTCGGGTAGCAATGAAAATGCTGAGTAGCTAAACAGGGAGAAGCCTTAAGAAGTATGCCAAAGATTGAGTGACCTAGTCCTCCTCAAATAGACATAATAATTGAAAGTGAAGAGACGTGGATTCAAGGACTTTTGTTAACTGATTAAATTGAGTTTAGGTTTTTTTTATAAATTTAATATTCATGTATTCACTTATAACACTTTTCTATAACTTAAATTAAAAGTAAATTAAAATGTTATACTTTTACAAGGTTATAACTTGTTTTAATTTTACCTGTTCAATAAATTTAAATTCATTGCTTACCAGTGCTAATTGTCAATTATCTCGCAATATTAATTTACACCTCTATGTTAATAACTACCAGCAATTTATAAATTGCGTGCATTTTTTTTGTTACCATCGCTTACTACATGTCAAGATAAATTGTATGGAAAAAATAATGGTTATTCCTGTCAATTTTTTTAAATAGTATTTTTGTGAATAAAAAAAGAATGGGATTCCTGTTGAACAATTCAAAAAAGTCGACAAATCTTACGTAAGCAATACGGGGAGGGGGTTAGGAATTTGCTTATTTTTGTTTACAAGGGGAGGAAGTGGTTAAAAATAGTCAAAAATTTGCTTGCGTTATACTTGAACGCACTCTTACCACATTGACTTCATCGTCTTATTTCCTATTAGCGCCATCCTGGCTGCTCTAAATTCCTAGGAACGCGCCCTTAAGTTCACTCTAACCAAATTGGTAAGCACTCTTCAGGTCGCTCCAGCCACCGCCCTTTAGATCGCTCTAAGCACATTGGTAAGCGCCCTTTAGGCCGACCTAGCCGCAACCTTGCCAGTGCTCTTCTGGTAGCACTTTCCTGGTAAGACCATCGTTCAAAATCAGATAATCTCGCTGTCACGCACAAGATTCAGTCTAGACCAGTAGTTCCTAAACTTTCTAGACTCGTGAACCCCTTTCACAAACATATGATAAATATCCATAACCACGAACTTAATTTTATACCAATTGTTTTAAAAATGAAATTTACTTATTAATTGTAATTTGTTTAATATCTTTAAATTAACCTACTATAGCTCCGGTAGTTAAGTTGGAACACTCCATCAAATATAATGGAATAATATGGAAACTATTTAAGTACAAGTCCAAATAATTATTCATTTACTTAAAAAATTAAATCTGAAATTAAATAAGCAAAGTACTGTATTAACAGTCTCGATTCACTTTCAGTGCCGAGCCTGTTTCTGTATTTATTTTTTAAATAGGAATATGAAGAAAAAGATTTCTCGCTCAAATACGTAGAAGAAAATGGTACCAAACCTGTAATAATTTCATTCGCTAAGACTGGGAACTTCGCCGATTTCGCGAATTATCGCGACAATTCTGAGCATATATTTGCAATCAGGGTAACCTGAAATGTAAACATCTGAAAGAAAAAATTCCATATATAACATTCGCGAATTATCGCGAACTCCACAAACGCAGGGCTCTGCACATTGGTAAGCGCACTTCAGGCCGACCTAGCCGCAACCTTGCCAGCGCTCTTCTGGTAGCACTTTCCTAGCAAGACCATCGCTCACAATCATATAATCTCTCTGTCACGCCCAAGATTCATTCTAGACCAGCGGTTCCTAAACTTTCTAGACTCGCGAACCCCTTTCACAAACATCTGAGTTGCACGAACCCCTTGATAAATATCATTTAAAAAAATGAAATTTACTTATTAATTGTAATTTGTTTAATATCTTTAAATTAACCTACTATAGCTTCGGTAGTTAAGTTGGAACACCCCATCAAATATAATGGAATAATATTGAAACTACTTAAGTACAAGTTCAAATAATTATACATTTACTTAAAAAATTAAAACTGAAATTAAATAAGCAAAGTACTGTATTAACAGTCTCGATTCACTTTCAGTACCGAGCCTGTTTCTGTGTTTATGTTTTAAATAGGAATATGAAGAAAAAGATTTCTCGCTCAAATACGTAGAAGAAAATGGTACCAAACCTGTAATAATTTAATTCGCTAAGACTGGGGAACTCCTCCTTTGATCTTAACCAGAAACCAATCAATGACAAAGATTTATAGCTATTCTTAAAATCAAAATCAGTGGAAATATAAAGGAGCTGTTAATTATAATTTTCACTCACGCTTAATGTGGAGGATTCCAAAACTGCCGTCTCTTACAGTGGATTGTGAATCCAATTGTTATTATTAGATATTGCTGAGAAATAATCTCTGAAGGTTTTTCTAAGTCCTTTCAAGTGTTCTATAATCATGTTCTTAACATTTAAGTCCAAAGTCCATATCTCATTCTAGATATCCCCCTACCAAGTAAATTACCCTACACACATACATCGCCCACATACTGATATCCCTGGCCAGCGAGGCGAATGTAAAACAGTGGAAATAAAGTTGCGTGGCTTGTAGATCTATTTAACTATACATCTTGTACAGATACAAATTATTTTCAAATTTATTATGTTCCATGAAGTTTTTCCCGGGACTCTACATAGAAAAAATTCAACAAATTCCCGGTAATTTAATCCCGTGAATTCCGAAGCCAGAAACTCTAGTGGCTGTGGCACCCCGCTCATAATGACCAACGAGGTTCGTTGATAGTCATGCGACACTTTCGACGAGAGCTTCCTCAAAGACGATTTAATCTGATGTTTGATACCCTTGAAAACACCCAAGGGCATAATACACGTGAAACCATAACAAAGTTCTAAACTCTCTATTCAGGAGAGGCTTTTCTCCAGCTACAATCAAACTACATACTTTACTTTAGATACAATCTACCTCCTGAGAGTTGTCAGCCATGTCAAATCTAAATATTAATTCAAAGGTAAAAGGCTAGAATCTACCTCTCTCAAGTTCATTGGTCTAATAAACAAACAATAAAGAAAAAAATGCTTAACCCTAATGGAATATTTCCTACTGCCTGTAACTCGACTCGTCCACTGTTATTGTTCTGCTGAAGAAAGTAAACACATCAATTCGTCCACTCAAACTTGGATTGATCAGTGCAAAGGTGTACTAAGGAATTACGATTCTAACCACTTGATTTTAATACAGTGCATGTGAAATGACTGAATGTAATATTTAATATTTTGACAACCAACTGTGATACCAATGCTGTGAAATTTTACTACTTGATTTTGGGGTGCGGTAAAGGAGGTTTACGTTATAAAGTATGTAAGTATGTATGTATTATTATTAATATAATTATTAGCACCGCGTTTTACTACCCATTTGGGTTATACGCACTTATGCTAATGTGTAATGGTAGGGTGATTGTGAGATGAAATGGAAGTCCTACAGCTTAAAGTGGGATCCGAACCATGATGGAGGCCTGTAATTCTACATATTCACAAACTGTGATTAATACACGTCTTGAAAAAGGTAAAGGAAGGGTTTGGCAATCAGATAAATTTTTGCCGGGACCAAGGATTGAACCCCGGACCCCCAGCACAGAAGTCCGGTACCTTACCACTAGACTGCCAGGTCACCTAACAGTATGCACTTAGTACACATTTGCATTAAACAATCCAAGTTTGGGTGGACTAGTTGATGTGTCGGAGTGTGGACCAGTTGATTTGTCGGAGGTTGGACGAGTTGATGTGTCGAAGGGTTGACCAGTTTATGGGTTTACTTTCTTCAGCAGAAAAATAACAGTGGACAAGTCGAGTTTACAGCCTTCCTACTACAAGCCTGATGCCCTGCATTCACTCTTTCTTCACATTGTGTTTTTCCAAATTCCATATTGATAATTATCATTAAGGCCCGCTTCGGTGGCCGAATGATCTAAGGCGTCACTCTTGTGCTAGACAGGCCTGCTGATGAAGGGGAGATTGAAGTTCAGATCCCCGTCGGGTCTACTGAGGATATTTTTTCCCTAAAATGTCTTCCCGCTTTCCTTTCATGCACATGAGGGTTAGATTAACTCTATAATGTTTCCTTCCCTATCCCTATCCCATTAGCGTATTTATCAAATATACATATAACCTGAAAAGGTAGTGAGGTGGCGATAAAAAAAATTATACTTAAGCCTCACCCTCCTTTTCATACTCATTTAAATTAAATAATTTAATTCGATAATAGCCAATATATTTGAATTTAAACATAATATTACGATATCAAAAATATTAGAATTATTTAAAAATTCACTTTTTGGAACCCGCCACAAGTTTGATTGTATTTTGACAAACGTTGTACCTCCTCATCGCAGCACCTGCCACTTTTTCACGCAATAAACTAAAACCACTATTATTATTGTTGTTATATTCCATTTAAACAAGTTAAAATAAGATAACTTTTTGTCTTACCTATATTATGTAAGATATTTTTCTTTAATAAATTATAATTTTATAGGTCCGTTGAATGTAATCCTTTCTTGGAAGTTTTGGATTCCCTTGAGTCGGCTCAGCTACTGCGTGTACATCGTTCATGCCTATGTCTTCATTATAAGAACCGGCTCAAGTAAAGGACCGTAAACGGTTCGATGGTTTTGATAATGTAAGTTAAATTGTTTCATCAACAAATTTAATATAAACATAACACTGACACATTGCTAATATAATTCATAATTAGTAGTATCCTAAATATATCCCACTATTAATATTATTTTATATTATTATTATTATTATTATTATTAATTGTAGCAATTTCTAAAATCTTATTTGTTTGTGTGTTTTAGAATTATCTTAAATTCGTTGTCATAGGTGTCACTCACTAACTTTTAACTACTGAGGGACCATAGTTACTTTTAACTTTATTAAATTGGTATACAGTTTTATTTCTATTTTCTAAAACTAAAGTGGGCCCTGTATCTGATTCTCAATGCGTGGTCCTAATGCAGCCAGGTTTTCTGTCAAATTTTCGTTTCGAAACTTAAGTTTAAAATCCTTTTGACGCACCTCGGCGCCGGCCCGGGTCTACTACAGCAATCGCTATGCTAATGCGGTTGCACTTCCGTTAAAGCTTACCTTCTTGACCATATTGATAAGAAGAAGACATTGATTAGAGTGGGCTTACATTTTAATGTAAAAATCAAAGAAATTTGATAAAAATATAATTTATAATTTAACTGTCTATTTACCAGAATCGTTTTTCAAATAGAAAAATGTCAAGCTTAACTATTTTGGTTTGTTGTTGATACATGTCCTCTAAATTCTATCTTTCTCATCCCTGTATCACTAGCATGACTTGAATGCATACAACATATATATCAGTGGTGAATGAACCAACGGACTGGACTTTCATTGACGTAGAGATCTGGGTTCGAATTACATTCGGGTGTATTGAGGGGATTTTCCCTACGTTTTTTTTTCTCTCTCCGCCCAAATGAAGTTACATCTCATCTAAATTCTAACTTCCTCCTTCCTACCACCTTAGTGTAAAAATGTGGGCAGCTCGAACAGGCAGTAATACGTGTTAGAATAAAAAGTTTTGGATCAAAGAGTGGCGTTATATTGGTCTCTAGTATATTATTTGGTACATAATATTCCCAAAATATCCCCCGATACAAAGCACCATTGCCCATTCATTGCCATTTTGATTCAACACCCCCAATTAAGCTTCCAATGATCATTTCAAAGCTACAGGCGCCAATTTTAATAAAATATAATGTTAAGGATGTTTGATGGTTATATTAAACTTTTGTATATTATGTTTTGTTTTCAGTTTGTCGACTTTATGGGAAGTTACATGCTATCAACAATATTTGCTGTTGTTCTTTATCTGGGAATCGAGCAGCCATTTTACAATTTGGCAAATGCCATACCGTGGAAAGGTAAGAAATCTATTATTTTGATAGTACAGTGGAACCTGACTAATTCTAACTTCCGTAATTTGAAATCGTCTTTAATTCGAATTTTTCGCCCGGTCCCGTTAATTTTGTATTAAAACAATGTTAAAAAATCGTGGATACTTCGAATTTTGTTTTGGTTAGTTCGAACTTTGCGTAAGTTGTAATGTGCTGTGCAGAATTGTTTTCCTACTTCTAGTTGTGGCGCCGTGTTGTTCTATTTTTGGAAACAGAGGAGTCAACGTTGGAATGCTGTCAGTACACTTATTCACGCCCCTCCCCCGCCGACCCAAATAGATTTGTTTAAACGTACAGTTCTGTACTCCGTTAGTCAAGGTCGAACCTCTCGAGCGGTTACGTGCGCTGTTCTTAATTATTTGGTCGTAGCGATATATTTGTGACTTGTGAGTTTATTTTTTTGTTTAGTTTTTGTTTCGTTTTAGTTTTGTTTAGTACATACTGTACAGTGCTGTTTATGTGTGTGAGTGAGTGTGAGTGTGTGTGTGTGTGTGTGTGCGTGTGCGTGTGCGCGCGCGTATCTTGGTGTCACTTTTCAATCCACAGTCCTATAAATGATTAACTTTGGTCGAAAAAGTAGCGGTTGTAACGTAGGTTGAAAAGGAAATTTATTTTAGGAAACATAACTTTTTCCTGGTACCTTCAAGTTAGAATTATCCAGGTTACACTGCATATCGTCAATAAAGTTTGTGATACATTTCCATACCCTATCTGAATTGTTAGAGAAATTTCACTCGTTAACTTGAAACTACTAATATATTGATAACGTTAAACTTTACCCCCACAGTGACTGGCAGTGAGTAGTCTGCGAGTACCTACCTGGTCCGAATCTCACCCAAGTCTAGATAAATAAGTCCTTAGATATTGTTTTGATCTAGTTGTAATCTTTTATATAAAAGAAAGGTAGTGTTATTTCTTTGGCATGGATAGTTTAAACATTAATAAACTTCCTATAAGTCTGAAATTTGGCAAGTAGATGGATGGACCTACCGAAACAACCTTAAGAGCTGGCATGCAGGTAGACTTGAATAATTTATTAGGTATTATAATATGAAATTCAAAGTCAGAGTTGAAAAAATTGGTGAGAAGAGGAGGAGGGGAGTTCAAAATTTTCAAAACTAATATAAACAACTTATTCCCAGGGTGGTATAAAACTTAATTTTGACTGAAAGATAAAGGGACTACTCCAAATAACCATTAAAGTCTGATAATTTTCCATTTGAGCTTGGAACTTCGGGAAATAGGGGGGAGGGGTTAGGCGAGACAAGAACAAATATTCAACAGGAATATAGTAGGATTGCTCCAAATACGTAAATGTATTTTTTTAAATCTTTGAATGGGGGTTGGTAGAGTGGGGAGGTTTTTAAAAAATTCTAAAATGATCTAATGCTTACCAATACATCCTTATTTAATGATTGGGTTTATTGACTGGTCAAAACTTGTCTGTATCAAAATAATAAAGTCAAGCTTTTCTTTATTAAATATAATTTTATAATTTCAATAAAATAATGATACTACTAAATAAATAGATTCTTTATTTAAATTGATTTTAAAACCTTGTTTCCATGTGTATAGCTTTTCCAGTCAAAATCAAAGGAAACAAGATTTCCGGAGATCATCCTGCTGAGCCCGCCTTGTTACTAGAGTAACATAAAACAAAACAAATTGATGTAACATAATATATTTCAATAAATATTTACTTGTCTAAAAATTCCAATACTTTGTTTCCTTGTCTTAAATTTCCACAATACCCATACGGAGATAATAGAAGAAAAATAGCTTATATTATACTCAACTGAAACAAGAGGACGTTCTCCCCCCGCAAAATGGTGCTTAAAATAGTCCCGCAGTAACCCCTGCCTGTCGTAAGAAAGTGGGTTAGAGGGGAAGCTTCTGTACAGGACATACCTCATGTGGGACGGACACAGCTAGCCTATATGTTCGCTTTCGCGTCCTTTTCTTCTTCCTTACTCTCCCTTACCTTTCTCTTTCCTTACTTTTTTCTTTCACTTCCCTACCGTTCAGTCCTGTACAGAAGCTTTAGGCCCAGCTATTGACGACCTTGTAAAATTACACGACCTTACTCGGACCATTATTGGACACCACTGCACCTGATCTCCACTATGAAAGTGCCCCTGTTGTAATACGTTAGTAGAAGGGCCTTAGGAATGACAATAACCAGGTACCCTACTTTGACAAAAGATTGGTAGAGTTCATGAAGGTTCCGGATGCAAAATTGGCATTTTGTTTTACCCACTTTCTGCGATGACCTCTCTCCTGGTGATACCCCATGTGAAGGTTATAATGTATAGTGTCTTGTGGGGCCTCTCGTCGGGAGAATTAACAGGGACTTATGTGGTATTACAAACCGAGATAACCTTGGGTCTACAATCTGAGTACTGTGCAGGTTGTCTCCGAATGGCATGGCCAATTTTAATATCAAAGTTGACAACTTATTTTCCGCTGGTCCCGTACTGCAGAAACGTGGTGACATCTCAATGCCTGACCCTTCACAGGGCCGTAATAATTAAAAGAGGCGGAAATGGGATTGTCCATCTAGCCTAATTTTGAATGTAGCTCAGGAAATGGTGAAGCTCCACCGTTTTCTGGTGATTTCTCAAGTAAAGGATGGTGAGAACCTAAAAGCTGTCAGCCCATTTATCCTTGAAAGAGTTATAAGTAGTGCAGCTAAAGCAGACGATTCGATAAGAAAACTGCGTAACGGCACATTATGGTACAGACTAATTGACATTCAGTGGTTAAACATAATGGCAATCTCTGAAATAACGTTGACTAATACGGCTCATAAACGGAGTAAGATGGACTCATACAGGTTCTTCAATATTTGTGAGGGAGTAGACACTTGCTATTTCTTTGACTGCGTAAGCATTGAGGAGATCTGTGAGGAGCTTTCCCCTCAGCATGTCACGAATGTTTACCGTACTGTCACTTAAAATAACGGATAAGAGGAAAAGACGGATACGTATATCCTCACTTTTGTGATTCCCACCCTTTCAAATGAGGTCCAAGCAAGTTTCCACGTGCTTAGGGTCCAGCCGTGTGTCCCCAATCTCGGCATTGTTTTTCAGTGTCAGGAATTGGGGCATACAAAGCTGGGATACCGTGGTAAGCCAACCTGTGCAGATTACGGATTGGAGGTTCACGATATATTGTATGAGTCTACTAAATTCAGCGTCAACAGTAAGGGTCCACATTTTGCCTGGTCTTGAGCCTATCTGAAATGGAAATCCCCGTGGGATTGGTGTTAGAATACCAGTAGTCCCTCAATATCTAGGATCACGGTGCTCATGCGTAAAGCACCGGCCCGACGTACGGGGCCAGAACGCGCTCTGGGCCCGCGCACGTTTAATATAAAATAGCACTAGACAGTCTCTGCCACCTTCCGGTACTGACAGATCTCTAAATATCCTGTTGAGGCGCCTCCACGGGGTGGCCCTTGGGCAATGTGATGGACGTTGGGAGTCTGGAATAGGTAATACCTCGACAAGGGAATCTGTGTGTGAGGAGCGGGTCTTCTCGACATTCACTAAGCTGTTGGTAGTGCGTACCCGTGTAGTGGGGATAGCTGGCCAGGGCACCTCCTCGAGGTCCCCGCTGGACAACTCCGGACAACCGATCTCAAGAATGGTGCTGAAAGGGGGGCAGCCAAGATGTTGGGAGATAAATTACTGGGGCTTTTGAGAACGAAGTAGAGGAGACAGCTTTTTGGAGGCTGAGATCCTGACTTCCTCTTGATGGGCGATCACTAGGAGGAGGAGCCAACTCCTCCCTCCATCCGGTCCCAGTTGAGGGTTTTTTCTCAAGTAAGCTACGGCAGGCTGGCATGGAAGGACTAGTACTGTTTTTTTCGGGTGCCCTAGTACCCATAAAGGCAATCGTGAACTTAGGTCAATGTCCGGCGAAAAGGTTCCGCTCCATATTGGTTTCATTGGTTGCATTGTGAAGGTCCACAGAATCTATGGACCGTGTAGTAGAAAGCCCTTCGGGGGCGTCTCTTCGGAGATTTAGTTGGATACGTCAGGCCCATGGTATCCCTGCGTGTCGTAAGAGGTGCCTTAAAGGGGAAGCTTCTATACAGGACGTACCTCATGCAAGACAACGCTATCCTATATCATTGATTTCAGCTCCTTTTCGTCTTCTTTCCCTTTCTCTTTCCTAAATTCTTCTCCTTTATTTTAACTTCTTCTCCCTTCCCCTTTTATTCTCTTACTTCTTTCTTTCCTTTGCCTCTCGTTCAGACCTTCACGGAAACTTTTAGGTTCCTCTGATGATGACCTTGGCAGCTCACACGGCTTTACTCGGACATTTATTGGATACCACTGCAAGTGAGCAAAATGGAAGTGAGTGGAGGGAAGGAAATAGAAAGGGAAGGGAGAATGAAGGAAAAAGAAAGAGAAGGGATAAGGAAAGGGAAAGAAAGAGAAGGAAGAAGAAAACGATGGGAAAGCAAATATATAAGCTAGCTTTGTCCTGCATGAGTTACGTCCTTCTGCTTTAAGTCTCCTCTTAAGACGAACAGGAGATACTACTAGACTCTTATAACCCCCATTCTGCAGGGGGTTATAGGTTATTTATTACTGATTTTAGAGCAATTTGAAATATTTAAAAAATTTCAAATGTTTAAAAATTGTTCAAATTGGGTATAAATAATATATTAAATGTTTTAAAAGTATTTTAGCATATGATGAGCGATGTTTTTTTTCAAATAGCTTAAAATAGGTTTGTTCTAAATACTCTCTTGAAACTATTTTACATATTAAGTAATAATTAATGTTGACTATTCTAATAAATTTAGGGTGGCGTACTTATGGAAACCTTCTGAAAATATTAAATTTAAAAAAATTGGCCTTTAGATTTAATTCAAAAGGTTTATTTTAGAATTAAGTTTCATTCAGCTTACAACAAGATATTTTTAAAAAAATTTATTAAAAAATAATTTGAACGATTTTGTTTAAAATACATTTGTGATGATTGTGATTTTTCAAATAATACGTTTTTCTGATAATTTCAAAACATTTTGTTAAAAGCTATAATACACTATGAGAAAATTTGTATGATTTTGTCTTATCATTTATTTTGATAAACAGTGACAAGCAGACAAAGTGTGCAAATAAAATGGTATTTAGAAATTTCTATTGAAATAAAGCTGTTGCACTCTATCAGGTATTTTCAATATAGATGATTCCTGCTGCTCTCTATTAGACTTTTGATTAGTTATATAGGTTCTAGTTGTTGCAATTCCTGATTTGCTACAATTCCGAAATTTTTAAAAGCCTGTACATCTGTTTAAAGAGAAATCAAAATTGTATCAATTTCGATTTTTCAATGTTCAAAAAATATCCTATAAAATACAGAGTTGTGACAATTCCGACATGATAGGATTCCTTATTTTTAATCGTCATTACTCTATATTGCACCCTACTTTATAGGAATAAAGGGGATTAGGTGCAAGTTAACACAGCAGAAATCACTTGGGCAGAAACGATTTTATTAACAAAGGCAGTAAACATATCATATGCTAACAATTGTGGATTATAAGATTTTGGTTGTATAATAGTTAGGCGGCAAAGCAATTTACTTATCACTCTGACTATACCAACTCAACTCCGGTGAACACTTCAGCATATCTGTCTGAAAGGGTTAGTTGTGAACGCCCGGCCCACCATCCCGGGGAGTCATTCTCATTGTAGCATATCATAAAATAAATATCCCAGAAGGGAACTTAATGTTGACTATTCTAATAAATTTAGGGTGGCGTACTTATGGAAAATTCCGGAAAATATTAAATTAAAACAAATTGGCTTTAGATTTAGTTCAAAAGATTTATTTTAGAATTAAGTTTCATTCGGCTTACAACAATATATTTTTTTTAAACTTTTATTAAAAAATAGTTTGAGCAATTTTCTTTAAAATACATTTGTGATGATTGTGGTTTTTCAGACAATACGTTTTCCTGATAATTTACGGGTAGTTTATTATTGAAAACCAATTTCAGAACATTTTGTTACAAGCTATAATACACTATGAGAAAATTTGTATGATTTTGTCTTATCATTTATTTTGATAAAACAGTGACAAGCAGACAAAGTGTGCAAATAAAATGGTATTTAGAAATATCCATTGAAATAAAGCTGTTGCACTCTACCAGGTATTTTCAATATAAATGGTTCCTGCTGCTCTCTATTAGACTTTTGATTAGTTATATAGGTTCTAGTTGTTGAAATTCCTGAGTTGCTACAATTCCGAACTTTTTAAGCCTATACATCTGTTTAAAGAGAAATCAAAATTGTATCAATTTCGATTTTTCAATGTTCAACAAATATCCTATAAAATACAGAGTTGTGACCATTCCGACTTGATAGGACTCCTTATTTTTAAACGACATTACTCTATATTACATCCTACTTTATACGAATATAGGGGATGGGGTGCAAGTTAATACAGCAGAAATCACTTGGGCAGAAACTATTTTATTAACAAAGGCAGTAAACATATCATATGCAAACAATTGTGGATTATAAGATTTTGGTTGTATAATAGTTAGGCGGCACAGCCGCCCAGCAATTTACTTAACACTCTGACTATACTAACTCAATTCCGGTGAACACCTCAGCATAGCTGTCTGAGAGGGTTAGTTGTGAACGCCCGGCCCACCATCCCGGGGAGTCATTCTCATTGTAGCATATCATAAAATAAATATCCCAGAAGGGAACCCGTAAGGCTAGAAGTAGCAAAAACACAAGGAACAAGATCAAAATTTAGCAAGATGGGCGTACATTTACTTGGGTACTAAGCCAGTGAGAAGGTTGCTTAAGTGTCCCATTAACGGGGAAAGAATACCTGAGACCTGCGCGAGCCAAAATATCCGAGCGCCACCATGACACTCCCCCGAGAACAGATAATAACAAGGGCCAAGTAAAATGGTTAAGTGGACCGAGTAACATACCCAACCGACTCGATTAGGAAGTTAATTAACAACCGGCGCTCCCAGTGATGGCAGCGAGCCGTTCACATAAAAGATCCCCTTGGCATTACACTAAATTGCCCTAAACGCTTCAGCATTATCTACATTATACTACCCCCCTGCGGGACGGGGTTTAGAATCGTCCCGGAGTGACCCCTGCTTATCGTAAGAGGCGAATAAATGGGGAGGCTTCTGTGCAGGACGTACCTCGTGTAGGACAACCTTTCCTATCTCTCTCCTTTCTCCTATTTTTTCCTCTCTCCTTCCTTCTTCTACATTCTATTACTTTCCTTACTTCTTTCTTTCCTTCCCCCTGGCGTTCATCCTGCACTGAGGCCTCTGGCCTTCTCGTTGACGACCTTGGCTACTAACCCGGCTCTTCTCGGTTTTATTATTGGATACCACTGCTTTGAGCCCCTGAATGAAAGTGCGCCGGTTGTAATATCTTAGTAGAAGGGCCTTAGGGATGACAATAATCGGGTACCCTACTTAGAGAAAAGATCGGTTACGTTCATGATGGCCCGCACGTAAAATTTGCACTTTCCTACACCCACTTGCTGCGACGACCTCGACGATGCCCCATGTGAAGGTTGTCATGTCTAGCGTCGTATGGGGCCTCTCGTCGGGACAGTTAACAGGACCATATGTGGTAGTACCAACTTGATTCACCCTGGGTCTTCGATCCGAGTGCTATGTAGGTTGTCCCCAATCACGGCATGGCCGACAATATTGTCACCGCTGCAACCGCACTGATAAACACTGCTGGTAACTCACTGCCCGGCCCCTCGCAGGGTCGTAATATTGACAAGAGACGGAAACGGGTAAGGCCGCCCAGCCATTTAATTGAAAAAATCTAGGAAGTGGTGAGTACCCAGCCCCGCTTCCTGGTATTGTCTCGAATAGATGACAATGAGAACCTCAGGCGTGTCAACCCATTTGTGCTCGAAAGAGTGTTAAGTGGAGCTGCCGAGTTTGGAGTTTCAATTAGAAAACTGTGCGATAGCACCATAATGATCCAGACTGAAAATGACTTCCAGACGGCGAAAATAATGACAATAATTGAGATACCTTTTAGCCCTTCGAATCATTTAAAGGTGAAGGTGAAACCGCACAGGTTCCTCAATGTTTGCAAAGGAGTGGTCACTTGCTATGACCTCGACTGCGTGAGCATTGAGGACATCTGTGAGGATCTATCCCCTCAACATCTCACCGAATTATATAGGATCACCACCAAAAGAAACGATGTTGTGAAAAACACTGATAGTTATATCCTAACATTTGCCGCTCCTTCCCTACCAAAGGAGGTCCGAGCTGGCTTCCACGTGCTCAGGGTCCGGCGGTATGTTCCCAACCCTCGGCGCTGTTTTCAGTAACAGAAATTTGGGCATATGAAACTGCGATGCCACAGTAAGCCAACCTGTGCAGATTGTGGACAGGAGGCTCACGATCAACCGTGCGAGTCTCCTAAATTCTGCATAAATTGCAAGGGTCCGCATTCTGCCTTGTCTCGGTCCTGTTCGAACTGGAAAGTAGAGAAAAAGGTCCTGGAGATCCAAACATATAAGAATATCCCTTATGCCCAGGCACGCAAAGAGTATACTTCACTGAAAACTCCGGTATTTCAGACTTCCTACATTGAAATTGTCAGCCAACATATAAATTGCCCTAACTGCCATTGCGCAGTTAATATTGCCAAGACGCCTACATGACCTGTACCACTCGTCCCTATTCGAGACTAACAAAAACAATCGGCATCAACTACGGTGATGCCAAAATTATTACAAGTGGCGATACCCTCACGGAAGTCGCCCCCACCACCCGTACCCCCGAGGAGACACCCTCGGGGAACTCCCCCGAGCCCTCCTCGGGAAATCCCCCTGAGCCCTTCTCAGGAAATACCCCCAAGACGCCCTCGTGGTGCTAAACCAAGTGCAGCCGTTGTTGGTTCGCCCACTACGCCTCCTGGGTCTCCGGACGTAGGATTAGGTGGTGGAACAGGAGAGGCCACCGAGGCTAAACCCACTGGTGCCTTGAAGAAGGACCCGTGAGGGACTTCTGGAAAAGTGAGTTCTATCAAAATGCCAAGGGCCTTAACAAAGCCTTCGCGCAAAGAACCGACGGCCCAGTCACCCCAAATTAAACCGAAGCCTCTCCTTAAGCGGGAGGTCCAGGAGAGACTAGGAAAGCCAAGAGGACCTAAAAAGGTTCTCAAACAATTTTTATTACTAAAGGATAGTGACATGGATTGTGAGGACAACTAAATTTTATATTAATTAAGTATGTCGCTAATGCAATGGAATTATAGTGAAACATGGCAGGTTTCATTTATACTAAATTAGAAAACTGAACATATCAATTTGACAATGTAGTTTTATTTAGTAAACAATAAAGCATAAAAATGTACAAGTTATACAATAAGGTAGAAAATTATAGAATATTAAATTTCTTCACAAGGCAAAATAACTTGTGGGATTACTTGATTTCTTGTGGCACCCTGGGCAACACAGTGGCGAGGCAAGAGGCTGTAGAATTTCTAAAAGGAGAGTAATTTGAGGATTAGTTAAAGCAAAATATAGAACAAATTTATAATATAACGTTTATACAGTCTCACTTGACAAGGTTGAATATTACCAGAGATCCACTAAATTTGTTGGATAGTTGGCTGGTGAATCATTCTGATTGATGGCTAAGGGCCAGGGGTCATTAAAGTACTATGGCGTGACATGTTCCCTTACGGTACTACCAATGCATTCAATAGTACATTAACATCCTTCAGAACTAATACAAAATTTAAGAACCTCTTTACAGGCCAAAACAAAATAATATTATTTGCGCGGACCCCACTATGACAATAGGTTAATTTCCACGGGTTGCGCACCCAAACTAATACTTTCCATGAACAATGACCGCATCATCAATTCTCTATAATTTACTACTGCACTGCGTAAGGCAAAAGAAAGAAACAGACTTCCAGGCGATAACCATCAATAACAAAGAACTGATGCATATGACGTTTAGGGTGTCATGAACACTTTTCCCTTCGAGATTTATCGGAACTTGCAAGTTAGTGTAAAACAGCAACACTAAAAATTCACATTTTTCTAAGCCGGAGGCTTTAACGTTAGGACAGTATCCAAAAATACAATAATGCACTCAGCAATTGACTTTATGAGTCATTAAAATCTGACTTGACCCTCAGACTAAAAAAGCATAATATAACCTAGCTACTTCTTCCATATTGAAGTTAACTAGTTCTGAAAATGATACTAGAATTTAAAAAAACATTTTCTCTTGCATTAAAAAAGGACTCTAAATAACTTTTTGTTAAACCCAAAATAAAGTTTCTTCTAACTTAGTAACTAAATACTAGGGACTAATGACGACCGCCGGATACCAATACCCTAGTTGCGGCGTCCTCGTAGCCTGCGCGTTGAATCGGAGAATACATCTTCCTTCAACGCTGCTATGGAGGCGATTCTGACGACGCAGACTCCATGACCCGTCTTGGTTGTTCACCGGCAGCAGTTCGTTGATGATCCTTAGTTGTGTAGAACCGCTCTCTAAAGTTGAACCCACGGTGCGTCCCATATATAGTCACAATCAGACATGAACATGAAAGAGAGATAAAGGAGAACGAATTAAGAAGCAGAGGTAAAAATAAGGAAGAATAAACGAGGAAGGGAAAGAGAAGAGATAGAAACTGACGAGCTTCTTCTGTCGGCCACCAGAGGCGTAGTTGCGCGAGAGGTCGAGGCGTCGATCTCCATTGTCATTCTTTCTCCCCTACTGAACATGCGAGTGTTGCGCCACGTGGAACCACCATTATAGATAATCCTGTGATTTTAGAAGTGAGTTAATGATATCTGCAGACATCTGCCCGTGGTGAGTTTATACACACATATCCTATATCAAAATGCATCAGTATTAATTTAGTTATTTGATTTTCACTGTTATTTTTACGCAAAGAAATAATATAGATGTATATTTTCCACCTTTTTGAGGGCCGCATGGTCGGCTGTAAGTTTTTTTATCTGACCCCATCTTATAACAAGGGCACGCATTCACATATTTTATTCATAACTATAATAATATTAGTCCTCTTTTTTGATATTTAGAACAAAAATTATCATAATATAATTATTTTTTGACTAACCACGTGTTTGAACGTAGGGAAATACGTAGTTTCAGTATACGAGAGAATATAAATTTTGAGGTATTTTATCTTCAATATCTTGATATAATTACAACATGGCACCCAATTACATACCTAGTGATAAATAGTGAACTTTTTTCTTGTAGGTGTTCAATCAATCTGATTGACACGCTACAATAGGGGTTTCTATGCTCATGTAGAGGAAATTAAACAACTGATTTCTTTCCTGCATCCTTCCATCTTGTGTTTGCAGGAGACCCCCTTCCGCCCAACTGACAACCCGATGCTTCGTGGGTACGAGATGTATATCGTACCGACAAGCCATTCTTTTATCGGGCTAGCGGAGGTGTGGCTATAATCGCACGTAGCAATATATACCACAAACACATTAATATTATATCTGATCTCCAAGTAACCGCTATTCGAATTTCCCTGGCTATGGAAGTGACAGTGTGCTGCATCTACCTCCCACCAGGTGAACGTGTCTCAAAGAGAAGTCTAGAGACTCTCTTTATACAATTTCCCGCCCCCTATATTATCTTGGGGGACTTTAACGCACAAAACCTGGTATGGGGATCTAATTTTACAGATGCTCGCGGGAGGATGTTAAAGGATATTATTGTCTCGGGAAACTTGGTGTAAATGAACACCGGCACACAGACACACTTCTCGACCTTTATTGGTGTATTGTCTGCCATCGACCTAACTTTATGTAGTCCCAGGATCGCTACTCACTTCCTTTGGGAGGTTCATTTGGAACCATGTTGTAGAGATCACTCCCCCATTCTGTTTTCACCACTTCAAGATCCTCCTAGTACACCACGGCTATCCCAGTGGGTAATCAAACGAGCTGACTGGGATAAATTCCGTGAGCTCGCCGTATTCAACGAGTGCAATTCTCCTGACGTCGATGTTAAGGCTGGGTATTTTACTTCGGGAGTCATCGTGGCGGCGAGGGCTTCCATCCCTAAATCGTCGCCAAATATACGCCACCAACCTGTTCCCTGGTGGAACGAGAAGTGTCGGTTGGCTATTTCTGACCGTCGAAGGGCCCTACGTCTCTTTCATCGACGTCCCACTTCGGAGACTCTGGAGTCATTCCGGATTATACGCGCTCGAACTCGCCGTGTTATTCGAGAAAGCAGAATAGAGTCTTGGAGACAGTTTACTTCTACCCTTACAATTACCACTCCCACAACTAAGGTTTGGGACAATATTCGTAAAATAAATAGTAGCAAAAATTCCATTAATAGTATACCTGCCCTAATGTATAACTGTTCGCTTGTCTCCTCCCCTGTGGAGGTTGTCAATGTACTGGGCTCGATGTTCGCCGCTATTTATAGCACTGCGAGCTACTCTAACGATTTCGCGGTGCATAAGCGGAGCATCGAGCGCCTTACTATTGATTTTGGACAAAGTTGGGGGGAGGATTGTAGCTCCCACTTTACTAAAGAGGAACCTATCTATGGCCTGTCCCAGGCGGGCAACACAGCTTCTGGCCCTGACGATATCTATTATGAAATGTTGCGCCAACTTCCCCCTGCTGGACGGTCGTTCCTCCTAGACCTCTACAACTGTTTTTGGGAATCTCGTCAGTTCCCTACTCTGTGGAGGCAAGCAACGGTTATCCCTATATATAAAAGTGGCAAGTATAAATTGCAGCCAACTAGTTATATACCTATAGATTTAACTAGTAGTGTATGCAAAATATTAGAGAAAATGATCAATAAACGACTTATATGATATTTAGAATCCCGCAATCGGCTATCTAATATTCAATGTGGCTTTCGCCGTAACCGATCCACGGTGGGTCATCTCGTCCGTCTTGAGACTGCTGTTCGTGACGCCTTTCTCCATAAACAGCATCTTTTGGCGGTTTTTTTGATTTGGAGAAGGCGTACGATACCACATGGCATTATGGCATCTTAAAAAACCTTTTTAATTGCTGATTTCGGGGGAACCTCCCTATATTTATAGCTAATTTTATGTCAGATAGAAACTTCCGGGTAAGGTTAAACAACACCTTATCCGATGATTTTATCCAAGAAAATGGGGTGCCTCAGGGTAGTATTTTAAGCTGTACGTCCTATCTATGGCCTGTCCCAGGCGGGCAACACAGCTTCTGGCCCTGACGATATCTATTATGAAATGTTGCGCCAACTTCCCCCTGCTGGACGGTCGTTCCTCCTAGACCTCTACAACTGTTTTTGGGAATCTCGTCAGTTCCCTACTCTGTGGAGGCAAGCAACGGTTATCCCTATATATAAAAGTGGCAAGTATAAATTGCAGCCAACTAGTTATATACCTATAGATTTAACTAGTAGTGTATGCAAAATATTAGAGAAAATGATCAATAAACGACTTATATGATATTTAGAATCCCGCAATCGGCTATCTAATATTCAATGTGGCTTTCGCCGTAACCGATCCACGGTGGGTCATCTCGTCCGTCTTGAGACTGCTGTTCGTGACGCCTTTCTCCATAAACAGCATCTTTTGGCGGTTTTTTTGATTTGGAGAAGGCGTACGATACCACATGGCATTATGGCATCTTAAAAAACCTTTTTAATTGCTGATTTCGGGGGAACCTCCCTATATTTATAGCTAATTTTATGTCAGATAGAAACTTCCGGGTAAGGTTAAACAACACCTTATCCGATGATTTTATCCAAGAAAATGGGGTGCCTCAGGGTAGTATTTTAAGCTGTACGATGTTCGCTATAGCAATAAATAGAATTGTAGATAACGTACCCTTCCTGTTCGTTCGTGCCTTTTCGTGGATGACTACGCAATTTATTGCAATTCATCGATTCTCCAGAGGGCTGAATGACTGATACAACTCGCTGCTAAGAATCTATGGTTGTGGGTATCTCGTAATGGCTTTCGTTTCTCGGCGGCCAAGACGACTGTCGTCCACTTTCATAGATTACGCGGAATACAGCCAGCCCCAAATATTTTAATGAATAACGTTGTTTTACCAGTTTCGGAGAGCGTAAGATTCCTGGGACTTTTATTTGATTTTAAATTAACTTGGATCACCCACATCAAAGACCTGAAAGTGTAGTGTATTAAAGCTTTGAATTTACTTAAAGTAGTTAGTGGTCGCTCTTTGGGTGCTGATAGGGAAACCTTGATGCGCATCTATAGAGTTTTGGTGAGATCAAAACTTCATTACGAAACTTTTGTATATGGTTCCGCTAGACCTTTGGCGTTAAAGATGCTAGATAGTGTCCACCATGATGGATTTCGACTGGCTACTGGCGCTTTTCGTTCAAGTCTAGTCTTCAGCATCTGTTCCGACGCCGGTGAGCCCCCTCTTTCTTACCGGCGGTCCTATCTCCTGGCATATTACGTTTCTAAACTGCATTGCTTGCGAAATTATGTTGCTTACCGACCTGTTTTCCATCCCCGGAATCGTGCCTTGTTTGAAACCAAATGGCGTATTGCGAGGCCGGTTGGGATCAGGATGCTATCGGTTTTCGACACGTGTGGAATAGTCTTGTCAAAGGCTATCCCAAGATCTCCAGGTCGAGTTCCTCCCTGGAAGGTACGTCTGCCGCAATGCCACTTTGATCTTGCCAAATTTCCTAAAGCGACCACCCCACAATTTAAATATGAGAAGACCTTTAACGAGCTCCTCTCCACTCGCTTTCAAGGTTTTCAGCGCATCTACACGGATGGTTCAAAATGTGGGGCCTCTGTGGAATGCGCCTTTGTTGTGGAGGATAATAATTTTAGATTTAGTATACCTGGTGAATCCAGTGTTTTTATGGCGGAATAATACGCCATTTTTAAATATTTATGCTTTGTTTACCGTAGGTGTCACCGTTCTTTTCTCATCTGCACGTATTACATGAGTGCTCTGCTGGCATTGCCCACTCTCTAATCTTGGAATCCCCTCGTGCAGATGATACATGAGCAAATTTTTAAAATATACTCATTAAGCACCAGGCTCGCCTTTTTCTGGATTCCTGGTCACGTTGGTCTTCCAGGAAATGAACTGGTGGACCGGGTGGCCAAGGAGGTAGCACACCTGCCTCGGGAGGCGAGTCTGGGTGTCATGTTTTTAGATCTAAAGGGTTATGTTCGGTGTGGAGTCTTACGCACCTGGCACTAGCAGTGGGTCTCGACCCCTGCTCAGAACAAGCTGCGGTCCATCAGGGACGGTGTGTCGCGGTGGCCCTCTTCTATACGAAAGTCTAGAAGAGAGGTCATCGTGACGAGGTTCGCGTCGGGCATACTTCATTGACCCATGAATTTTTATTGAGAGGGGACCCACCCCCAGTGTGTGAGTTTAGCGATGCTCCTCTTAGTGTGTATCACATTTTGGTGGAGTGTCGTAAGTATTCCCCTATCCGCCTGGCTCTTGATTTTAATGGTGACCTACGCTTTTTATTACGTGATAGCGCGCATGGAGTTATTTGTTTATCTCCGTTTTATACGCCAGGCGGATCTTTTTAATGCCATTTGAGTCACTTTTATAAAGTGACTCATCTGGATATATCTCTTTGAGACCTTTTTAACATTTTAGTATATTTTAAAATGTTTTGTCTTTTTAACTTGTATATTGTTTTAATATGTTTGTTTTGTCTTCTTATCGGGGTGATACACCTGTGTTTTTTTAGCAAGTGTATCACTCATTTGTACTAAGAGCCCATTTGTGCACTCCTATGGAGTGTCTCAGATGGGTATTTTATCTCTTTTTTATCATTATTATTTATATTTATACCATTTATTATTTTGTGTATTTGTTAGTATATTCTGCAGGTAAATTATTATGTGTCTCCCCTATGGGGATTATACTAGGTTTTAATATATTTCAAGGCCCTAATGACCTCAATGTGTTGATGGGCCTTAAAACCCTAATAATAATAATAATATAATACCTCCGAAAAATTTCTGATCTTCCTAATTCAGAAAAAATTTCACAATACTTTTTCTATAGATTTCTCAGAATAGATATTTGATGTAAACACCCGGAACATGCCTTTTCTCCACGGTGTAGCCTTGTTCTTGACACATTTCTTGCCCACTCTTCTGGATGTCTTAATCTTTTTTATAGTGTTGTTTGTTCTTTTAGGTGCTTCTTCTATCCCTCCCAAACCCCGTTCATCTGCTAAGAGCTGTAAATCAGCAATTTCATATTCCCTTTCTCTTTGTAAAGGCTTCTTCTGTTCTTCTTCACGAACGTCATCTAGCTTAAAATTCTTCAAAACTACGTTATTTCTTTTTTGAGGGTCTTTATATGAGTCTTCGTCGGATGATGTTTGATATTCAGAAATATCAGAAGTATCCTCAGGCTCTGATTCTGAATCAAGATTATTGTCAATGGTATTCGATGTAGAAGGCAACAAGACATTTTAGGTAGTTTCACCCTAAGAATGTGTGGAACCTACAAAAGAAAATTATTTTTTAACAATTTGTCTATTTTAAATTTTAAATTTAATTCATATCTCTCTTAACAATAACTAAAGTTGTAAACTAGTAAGGAAAATACTAGTAAACTTATTCATAATATTTTTAACTAAACAAATGTAATATATTTATGTTATAATACAGTAGTTTGTTTCTATACCTCTTCAAAGTAGGCAGCACAATGCTATATTATTGTCTACACCACAAACTGTTAAAGACCATTTTGTTAACTATACATACACTTTTCTTATGTGTTCCTTCAATATTGAAAATACTCAATATTAAATTCAATGTTTGATTCATTTTAAATAGTTTCTACCACCACACTTTGTCGACGCATGAGAGTGTCAGAACACACAATTTGGGAAATTCTGACCTAAAGAGTCATTTTGAGAGTGGGAGGCATCTGGTTCTTTACTGTGAGAGCAATGGCAGTAATTTTGAAGAAAAATAACTATTTATGTCTATATATTTCAATTAATAATATTTGTAAAATAAAAAAAATAGCAATGGCCAAGGCTGCTTTCAACAACAGAAGGATGCTACTAATAACAAGACTGGAACTGGAGATGAGTAAACTGGTGAATTGTTTGATGAGACAAGGACCCAGAGGAAAAAAAGATAAATATTAGAAAGTTTTAAGTTGTGGTGCTATAGGAAAATATAAAGTATAAAGTAACTAATTAAGTAGTTTTAAGAGAAGTCAAAGAAAAAAGAACCATTCTGCGGATGATTCTAGGAAGAAAGTGTGTTGACGGGCCTCTAAACACTAATAATAATATTAATAATAATAATAATCTAGGAAGAAAAGCCAACCGGATGATTTACATTATGAGAACAAATGAGGGGGTGATGTTTTAGAAGGTTTAAGTGGGAGGCAGATGGGGACAAGGAAGATTATGAATGCAACTAATGCCTGATATTAATCAATGAAATAAGATGAAGTTTCAGGATATAAAAAAGGAAGCTGCTGATGGTACTTACTTTATTTAACATCCATTACGGTTTCCAGCCCGTGGTCTGGGTCAGGTTTTTATTCAATTCATGTTTTCCACTACTAGCTGGCTAAGCCTGTCGTAGCTTCATATGTCATTTAATTTACCTTAAGATTAGAACAGCCACAACATCAATCCCCAAGGACAAACCCA
Organism: Timema douglasi; assembly: GCA_901482245.1. Taxonomy (NCBI): domain Eukaryota; kingdom Metazoa; phylum Arthropoda; class Insecta; order Phasmatodea; family Timematidae; genus Timema; species Timema douglasi. Next base: position 1,937 of record CABEEJ010007641.1, on the reverse strand, counting down.
CCTTTCAACATTGACAAATTTTTCAGCCATCCCATTAATAGATCCTGGGACCATTAGCTCAATAAACAGACACACTACCAGCCGAGCAAAGGTGTTGGAAATGATGGGACATACTTGATGACTCAATTTGGACCAGGAAATAAAACTATCAAAAACCAAAACCCCATAAATAATAAAAATGGTAATAATGTTTGTAAAAAATTCTTCTTTCTACCTTACTATGAATTTGATATAAAGTTTACAGAATGGGGGGAACGGGTGGGGGGGGGTAGAAACTATTTAAAATTAATCAAACATTGAATTTAATATTGAGTATTTTCAATATTGGATGAACACATAAGAAAAATGTATGTATAGTTAGCAAAATGGTCTTTAACAGTTTGTGGTGTAGACAAAAATATGTGCCGCCTACTTTGGAGAGTTATAGAAAAAAACTATTATAAGGTAACGTGGTGGTCTAGGGTTAAGGTGCTTCTGTGCTCGGGGTCTGGGGTTCAATCCTCGGTCCTGGCACAGATTTATCTGATTACTTAAAATATAAAATAGATTTATAAAGACATACAGAAATAAGAAAAATAGATTTAAACATGTGACTTTTACAAAGTGACTTAGAAAAATTACATTAAAGATGGCAAAATTAATATAAAGACTCTAGGAGTCTACAAAATGAATTTAGAAAAAATCTGAATCCAATAATCTTGGGCCAAAAAGAAATAAGAATATTAGTAAAGCCTATAGCGGGTTGCCGTATACTGCCTCTTAAGCGAGGAGTGCCTAAACTGTAGTGTGGGCAAAAAGTTGACTACTTGGGTTGGGCCTCCCTTATATTTAGAAAGTGGCCAGAAGCAGGTGTGTCCAGGAAAAGACGAGGGAGGTGGGGGTATGACACACCAACTAGAAGCTCTGAGATGTTCTTGGAATGTTATACTTTATTCCAGAACAAGGAGTGCCTAGCTCACATTCCTTTCTGTGTTGAGTCCTTAACAACTGGTGCCATGTGGAGCTTGACCCTTCCTCTTTTCACCAAAGAGAGGTTTAAATCTTGAGTCATGCTCCCCTGCAGGATGGGGCTTAGAATAGTTCTGCAGTATCCTCTGCTTGTCGTAAGAGGCGACTAAAAGGGGAACCCTAAAGCTAAGGTGGATCTATGTACCTAGGGTTTGCATAGCAGAGGTGTAGTCTATTGTGAGCATGACCGTTTGGGCTCGGGACTGAATTCAAGCTTATGTATAGTGCATGGTCCATTTATTTAATATACCCAAGTCTTTCTGTTATACCAAACTCTGCTTTGGAAACCTCAAACTTGTCAGTCCATTTGTCCTTGAAAGAGGGATAAATGGAACTGCTAAATCAGATATGTTGATCAGGAAACTCTGTAGTAGGATGATTATGATTCAGAACATGTCTGACATTGACTTCCAACATAATGGCAATAACCGAAAAACCGTTGAGCAACTCGGCTCATATACAGGGGAAGGTGGAACGACACAGTTTTTCATGTGCTCCCTGCTCAACCATATGTCCCCAAACCTTGGTGCTTCTTTCAGATTATGGACAAAAGGTTCATAATATACTAAGTGGGTATCCTAGTTCTGCGTTAACTGCAACTTTGCCTGGTCTTGGGCCTGTCCGAAATGGAAGGTAGAAAAACAAGTCCTGGATATTACAAACAGAAAAAAAGATCCTCTGTGCCCAGGCACTCAAATTTTATGTACACTGTGTATTATTCCTGTTTTCAACACCCTCTATTTTGTAAATTACATTACATATGGAACGCAGAAAAAAAGTTCTGGGGATTACAAACTGAAAAAATCTTCTATGCCCAGGCACGCAAAGTATATGTATCACTATTAGTCCAGTAATTTGGTATTTTTACCTAGAAAGTTTTGGAGAAGTCCTGATTTTTGGTTCCTTTATGTTTTTTGGGTTGCTGATTA
>CABEEJ010007640.1:0-29183 GCA_901482245.1 Timema douglasi | reverse complement strand
ACTATGAATTCTTCAATGTTGTTTATTTTATCCTCCATTTAACAAGTGAGAGAGAGAGTCTATAGTAAAATAGCAAAATTAGAGTTGATTCAACTTACTAAACTATTTGTTGATATAATAATATTGAGGTATTATTGTTAGATTTGTAATAATTAGATTTTACCTTTTGAAATTTAAAGCTAAGCCTAAACTTTTTATTTATAGTGCTATTTAATGAAAGCATAAACAACTTAAGTCGAACATAAGCATATGCCTGCCACTTTTAACAAATTCACTTAGGTTTGGTGCCTTGATTATCAAGAATGTTGTAAACCTATTAATAACACTCATTAGATTCTGTTCATTGAGAATGGACTTGTAGCTCTTACATCTTTTGTACATAACCTTGTTGATGCACTGTACGGGTGGGAAGGACTGAAATCAGAGGACACTGATATCTTCTTCTGTCTTTATAGTGATATTACTTGTTTGAGTTTTCGCCGTAGGATGTCAGTGACTGTCACCCAACAGAAGAGATAACACTTTTCTTTCTTCAATCTTCTAGCGGCTAGGAATAATCTTTTCACCTGGGGAGCAAGATGTTGATTAATGTAAATAATGTTTGCTGGTCCTGGCAAGTCAATCATTTCTCTTGTCAAAGCTTTCCTTGCTTTAAGGGCATCAAAAAGTTCCTTTTTTTATGTCTATTTGTGAATTTGACTATAATGCTTCTCGGTCTAGGAGTAATATTATTAGGTTCAAGTTTTTTTACTTTGGATACTCTATGACAAGTGTCTACATCATTTTGAGATATATTAACCCCTACTCTGGCAGCTCGTGAGATAATTATTGTTAGGATATTTTCGCCATTTTCTTCGGTAATATTATCAATTTCGACATTGTTTACTCTAGAGTATTGCTGTAGATCTAGGATGTTTTTTGTGCCTGGTCATTAATTAATTTTAAACTATCCACTTCATTGTTGAACCTGGTTATTTCATCATCTGGCTTGTCCATATGTGAAGTCAGGCCGTTCAAGGATTCCTTCATTTCTCGAACATCATTTGCTATGGATTTGAGAAGATTTAATGCCACATTATCGTCATTTGAATTATTTGTCAAGTTCAGCTGAGAATCCTTAACTGAGTTAACCTGCATTTTTGATTCGGTTATTTCAATCTTGCATTTAGTGCATGTCCATAGAACATTTGTTTCTACTTGACTTAATATTTTAAACAATTTGTCTGTAACTTTTTCACACTTTTTATGGTACCATTTTTGACAAATATCACATGACAAAGACATTTGCTTTTCTCCGACCACGTGTTTACATACGCCACACGAGGTTTCATTTTCTTTTAACAGATTTTCACACTTTCTGCAGTATAATTTACTTTCTTGTTGATTTGATTCGGTAACTAATGTAATCATCACACCATGATCATTAGAGACGAAGTTTTTATTCCACAACGACACACACAGCCTTCCATAGATGCCGCCATTTAAAATATATAATTTAAGAGTGGGCAGGAACAATATTGTAGCTTAACAAACATTTTGCTGAAAGGTTGTTTGGGACACAAAGATAGTAAATTAAGGAGGATAATAGTGTGTTGAAAATTGACTTTTATGGGACAGATTATCAATTAAAATGTCGGTGTCCACTGACATGAGACTGTGGCTATGGTGAATAACCTGAATAGGGATAAAAAGTGGCGTAATATTTCATAATGCCAAACGTGTTGCAAGAAAGAGGTCTAGAGATGATGGGAAAGAATATTACACCAGTAAACAAAAACTCATTGCTCCTGCATTAACACCATTTATTGAGGAACATGGAGCAAGGATGTATAATTGATGAAATGTGGGTTTAACCTTTCACATTGATAAATAAACAGCTGGGGGCTGGATGTTGTGGCTGTCCTAGTCTTAATTTATATTATAAGGCATATGAAGCTACGACAGGTCTAGCAAGCCGGCATTGGAAAATATATTGCTTGAATAAAAAACTGACCCAGGCCACAGGCTGGAAACGGTAATGGCTGGATAAAAGGAACAAGGTTGTAACTTATAGCATTCTGTAATAAGACCAGTGACTAATGTATAGTGCTACATATATTTGAAATACACTGATATATATATATATATATATATATATATATATAGAGAGAGAGAGAGAGAGAGAGAGAGAGAGAGAGAGGAATTGGCTTTGGGGGGAAATGCAATGAAGAAATGCTTTGACGTTGGGTGTTAGATGAGGTTCAATTTTAATTATTAGAAAATGAGTAATGTTTACTTACTGCGTTATTGTATATCATTATAATATTGTTTGTACTGTCAAAGTGCCTTTCTGGAATGGGTCAGCATTTAAAAATTGAATGTACTGTGGAAGTACAACGTTGTAATTTACAAACTTACAATGATGTTCCAGGGAACTGAAACTTTAAATTGTTTGTAAGCCCATCAATATAAAAGCAGTCATTGTTAATACTATTTGAAATAATAATAATGAGTTCTAATGAAAGTTGAAATACCTACATTCGGCTTTTTATGATTAACCTTGTGTGGAAAAAAATTACTTGGTTGGGTCCTGTAAAATTATAAAAATTAAGTTACAACATTGTTACAGCCCACTCTTCAATAATTATTGATCAATTTTAATGTGGTTTATTTTAAACAAATTGTTATGTTTTTCACACCCAGAGACTGAAGAAAGTGATGTGAGGTGGTGATTCATGCCTGGAAGCTTAGACCAGTCTAAAATGCTGCAACCTGTAGAGTAGGCCTATCGTACTTCTCTGGATACTGGGTCTGCAGGTTAAACATGTGATGCAGGCATCTCAAATTTGGGGCACGCGAGCAGCATTTGGCCCGATACATGATTCTGTGCAGCCTGCAGAACTTTTTTATGAACCAACATATAATGTGGCTCGATTCATCTTATTGTAAACATAATAAAAATATACAAATAAGATCATATCATTTAGAAAATGGGCATTATTAGGGAAAATTTATCAAGTGAGATTGGTGTACGGTACCAAATTTTTTCTCTTTACTCATCAGAAATAGCTTCCCAAAAATTGTTAAATTGTGCACCAAATATGTGCTATACAATTTGTGATAATACCTGAGTGTTTTAACAGTTTTTTTCTCTCATGAAAAGGACAACACAAATGAAAGATCACCGCTTAAGGACACTCATTCATCATCAATAAGAAAATTTCAATACAAGACAATTACAAGAAAAAAAATTCAAATTTTTGTGAAAAAATAGAAATTAAAAGTTTAAAACTGTATACAAAGAACTTGTTTTTTTACTTGAGACAGTGATCATAGTAAATTTTCCGAAACAAGGCCCCCTCAGAATTTTCCATTTTCAAAATTTCAATGTGGCCCTTTTGATCAAACGAGTTTGACAGGTGACCTGATATAGGGCCTACATAAATGTTTGTGTTAATATATGTGCACATGCGCACACAAACACATAGGGCCTAAAACAAACATAGGATATTTAGGAGTATTTATTATAATAAATTTTAATCACAACAGAAAGTGTAATTTTTAGAGAAAACTTGAGAACGATGAGTAAGCACCTTATCAAGTAATAGACAATATTTTACTTAAAATACCAAATCATTAAAGATATTAATACAATCAAGGAAATGGTGAATCCAATGAAAGGCCTATTATAAATTATATTTATTTGAAATAATTTTATTTTTACAACATTTAGACAACTCAATAGGAGATTTTTCATGATTGACTTGGTTATGTCTCGGTATGAATGTTTTCGGCCAAGTAGTTTTAAACAAGGGGGAGTGTGAAAACAACCAGGTTGTTTTTCGTAAATAAAAATGGTGGCTTGGGTAGATTAGATCTAACAGATCGTAGGTTAATTTATGTAAACCTACATATAGGCCTACTGCAAATTGAGAGAGAATGAACTATTTAATTTTAATCTCAGTTAGATTGGTGCTTGATTTGACTAGCCATAATATTTACACAACATATCAAGCTAAACATATCTTCCCAAAAATAATCTACAGAAAACAAAGTAAGCCTACATATGTTGGAGTAAATAGGGCTAGTTCAAATAATAATACTCATTTTCTTTTAGCTATAGGCTACAGTAACTAAATTGTTTTTAATTAGATACCTACTTACTGTCATGTATTTCTAAATAGTAATTACTGTCCATTTTAATGTACAGTTACTTAAAATTCATTGATTACGAAGTTATAGGCGCCCTCTCGTTTAAATCTAATATAGCAAGTGAAGTTGTTTTGAAATTGGTGCACAAATTTTCAACTCTTTGGTCGTAGCCATATTATTTAGTCTGATCAAGGAAAGTGTTACCAAACCGAGCTCTGGTATCATCTTGGTCATAAGCACTTTGTTAAAATTGGTATCAGATCAACCACTAAAGCACGCCTAATAGAACCTAAGTCCAAACGTAAACATACTAGGCCAACACATTGTTTTACACCTTTTGATTTGAAATTTTATACATAGGCCTATCATAACATAAAAGTTAAATTGTTTATTTTGTGAATATTGATATTCTAATTTATTACCAAATGTAACAGAAACGAGGTTAGATCAAATGAGCCAAGTAATTAGGCCTACTGTTAATGAAGTTTAATATGCTAGGTTGGAAAGAGGTATAGTAACATATTTATTAATTATTCAGCCTTAAAATATATATTACTTTATTTTAAAATGTTATTTATGGTGGGTGTTTCCGCTCATATCTTGATAACGTTTTCAGTTCAGTTCAGTTCTAATGTAGGCCTAGTAGCCTTGTGTGAGTTTTCTGGCTATAAAATTGATAGTGTATGTGCAAGAGTGTTTTCGTTTGGATAAGAAAACATTTAACTTGACATTTACAAGAAATGTGTATGTTGCAAAAGAGAGCGATATGTGGCCGTTGCAGACAAATATTGTGCATTAAGCCCCGCCTAAATATGTTGTAGCTGTAAGGTGCATAGTGGCCCATAAGAGCTTGACTACACACTAACAGATTGCACTGTCTACACTGTCCTGATTCTAAAATCTTTAGTCCTTACCAGTCCTTAAAGTCAACTCTTGCTTTTAACGAAAAGGCAATATAAATTGCTAAGGACTACCAAACACAGCTCGAAGTAAATGTGTGTGCGGGCATCAAAATGAAAGCACCAATGGTAGCAAAAGATCCTAAATGAATTGAGTTCCAGGCATAATGTTAATTCAGATTTTTTTTAAAAGGGAAGTGTGGTATCTAGGAAATAGTTTTCTGAGAAAGATCAATTTCTCAGATAGTGGTCACTTTTTTGGGTTAAACTTCCCATGATCATTCTCAATAACCTCTGCTTCAAAGATTAAATATGCTTGCACAATTTTCTTTCGAGGACTTTAATTGTATGTAGTCTCCGACTTTCCCATTGGTTGGTAGAGAGAGTCATGTGATTAAGAACATGGACTGTGTATAGACAATTTCCATTTATTAACACCAATGAGAACTGTCCAAAAGTGAGGCAATTGCAGACTCTGGAGACCGGGTTTTAATAGGCAATATATTAAAGTAAAGCTTCGGTTATGCAATTTTATGGATTATTCAACAATGTTTGTTCCTGGACCGAGTGTGGTTTAGAATTAGTTCCCTATATTTTTTAATAATCTTGAATTTAGTATCATTGGATTTTCCACATTTTTGTGAGTGTATAAGTTAGCTAGTACATAATTTTTTTTGTGATTTTCGGGTAAAATGTCGCCTAGAAGGAACGGTCCTTAGGTATCTTCCTCGAAAGCTTTTTAATCTCGATACTAAATAAAATATGTTTTGGGAACTTTAAAAGAATAGTCTTTTTAAACAGGGGTATAATTTTCCAGAGAAAAATAATCATTCTCAAAAACCAATGCAAAAGATTTGAAATCATATTATTATGCATTTTTCCAACAATCTCTTACTAATTAATTAATACATACATTAATACATCTTTATAGCGAATTTAATTTTAGATAATAATGTCAAGGACGTTGTAAACAGTATATTTTTTTATGTTAACAACAGAAACCGGCTTCACTCACCCATTTTAGCAGTGACTATGCAGGCTTAAAATATATCCAAGTTCCTCTTGATAAATATCCACGTATGTCAACACTAGCACATATTCAATAAAAAATATAATTCGGTCATAAAACAATGGGTGCAAATTCACTTTGATAATTGTTTGCTACTAACTTAGCTTAAATCAAAAATTAATGCGGAAGAGTTCAATAAAGTGGGAGTGGAGGGCTGAGGCTAGACGTCAAGGAAAAAGAGCCTTAGAAATTCTTCAGTTTAAAAATTCCTATAAATTAAATGAATAAGTTCCTAAAAAATTAAACTATAAAATTACCAATTTTAGGACACTATACATATTTAAAAGGTATTAATCAAAATAATTATCTAGTATAATATACTAACTAAACTGATAAGTTTCAACCTTAGTGATTCTCAAATATGGCGAAGAAAAAAATTAAGGGCTGCAGCCTGCCCAGACACTTCGTCTATTATCGTAATCACTCGGGATTTATTCACCAAGAGCTATGAGTTTTGTTTGTGTCGACTTATAGGAACAGTTTTAGAAATGTGACAAGAACAGGTTATAAAAAAAATCTGGTTTTGCTTATTTAATATTCTAACTGACTGAAAATCCTTCCAACCAAAAGTAAAGTTAAACCATGCAAATATAATCTAATTTAAATCTCTCTTTTAATTGAAGTTATTATTATTATTTATTATTATTATTATTATTAAATTGAACTTAAGTTTACAATTTAACTTTAAACCAAACCTATTTGAAATCATATTGTCTGTTAAAAAAGAGTTAGGTTTGAAAACACAGATGTTGAAGAATAAATGGGGAAAAGGTTCACAGTCAATAAGGCTCTTTAGCTCCAAAACTTTAATATATTTATTTTCTGGAATTTTACATTTTAGCACTTTTTAATCAATTAAAATTAATCAATTTTGTTGAATCAATTCAAGATTTTAGATAAAGCTAAATTAAAAAAATTATGCACTTTACTTATTTTTCTTACTCCTCTTCTTTAGCTAGTTAGTTAGTTGAAGAATAAATGGGGAAAAGGTCCATAGTCAATAAGGCACTTAAGCTCCAAAACTTTAATTATATTTATTTTCTGGAATTTTACATTCTAGCACTTTTTAATCAATTAAAATTAATCAATTTTGTTGAATCAATTCAAGATTTTAGATAAAGCTAAATTTAAAAAAATTATGCACTTTACTTATTTTTTTTACTCCTCTTCTTTAGTTACCAGCTTACCAAAACCACCCCCACTCAAGAGATGGTGTAGAAAAGGTAGTTAATTTATACCACATGTATGGCAAAGTGAGAAGCCAGAGAGTGAACCCGCTCTCGCTATGCGATAACAAACTAAATAGGAAAGTATATATATATATACATACACACTTTTCTGTTTAGTTTATATATATATATATATATATATATATATGTCAGCCCACAAAAGTCCTTGGCAGTCACCAATATACAAGTTAAAAGCTTATCGCTTCAGTCCAATGACCTATTTCAGGGTTTTTAAGATGTCAGACCTCCACGTGTGTGGTATATTTTGCATGATGATCATTAGTTAACCATTAATCCAGGAAGACTAACTTTAAGAAAACGCTTTTGAGTTAATCATAATACACCTGCAGCTGATTTTCATTAACTCTGGTATAAATTCACCATCCGAAAAAGGTTTTGTTTTATAAACAAATTTTTACGATATAATAAAACTTACCTTTATGCCAACTTCACTTTCTACATTTTGTCTCTTAATTAAATATAAATCACTGGATTAGTAGTTGTATCTTTAAATCTCACACTTTATCAAATCGCAACTGACCTTGAACCGCGTCGAATTTGCCACATGCTTAATCTAACAATTACATTTTAAGTTGTATTCTTTCAAGACCGCAACCGATTCATGACACACCACACAAACTGGATTCTGTCAAACTTGAGCCCACCGCCAGCCTGGATGCTAAATAGGTGACCATACTGTTCGGGTGTCTGCATCAAATGTGTGCCCATGGCGTTGCCACTGTTATTCTGATGGTGTGGAAAATAACCAACAGAAAATATGGGTTTTGCTCAGTGGATTATAGTGCTCAACAAGCAATAATGAATTAAATAATTATAACAGTTATTAATATGCGAATTTTTACTGATTGCCTGCATCATTATCATGCGTTATCGTAATCGGCCATAAATATATAACACCAGATAATCAGGGAGCCTTTCTCCCTGTATCCCACGACAGCAGGATATGAGTTCCATTGATGGAGTCAAAAGTATGAATAGAGGCAAACCATGGAGGTGTTGTCAGAAACTGAGATTATAGTCCGGTCGTTAATCGACAAGGGTGTGAGACTGGTATTCAGCCGCACGAAATAGTACTCACTCCCTAGTATTCTAGAGATATAATTTACCGGTTCTAGGTATAGTGGTATAAAAATGCAATAATTTATTTGCATAAAAAACAAATACATTTATGAAATAACAAAAACTGTGTAAATAAAATATATTTGATTGATTAGCTAATTATGTAAAATATAAATATGGATTTGTCTTTCTTTCCCTTGAAATAATTTTATATATTTCATGAGATTCTGGCCAGATAAAATATTACGGCGAGCCACCACCGGACCATGCATCTACTACCCGTTTGTTGCGCTAAAAAAAATAAAGGTATTTCTTAAGTGTTACAGAAAGGTGTTTGGGAAACATTCAAGTACATAGCTACCGTAATATTGCGAGTGAACGCTTGCATTCATTAAAAGATAGGGGGTTTCGTATATTGCTAAACTTCTATTTTTCAAGCAAATATATAGTTTTATCATAAAAGCATTGTGGTCACTTACAAATTAAACTAATGAAAATATACTAGTTATTATCATTATATATATATATATATATATATATAGTTATTATCATATTATTGAACCACTTATAATAAACTCAATTGTATTTGTGTTTTTTGGACTGTCACCTTAATGATGAAGATAAGTACAGAAATTAAGATAATTTCGAGGTACTGAATAAAAAGAGTCAATGAATTGATTTGGTGGACACATTTTCAACAATTTTATATGGTGAATTGAAGGGTGATAATTGTAAAGAATGATTTTACATTACTTATTTTGTATGTAAGGTGAAAAGGGACAGTATAGGCTTACTGATTAAACTTTAAAGCAGTGATTCTTAACATTTTTTGCATCATGCCCCAAATCTATATTTCAAAAAATTAGACGAATTTCCCCCCCCCTCCCCCGCCCCCCAATTAATATAAAAACAAATACAGTGTTGCAACGTTATATTAAAACTTACAATTCAACAATAACATTTAATTAATCATACCACTTTAAATCTACAATATTTGATATAAATACGGTAAATTTAAAATTGTTTTGCAACAACTCGATACTTCAAAAAAATGGATGAACTCTCACCTCCCCCGATTAGAGATGGAACTGTAGCATCGGATGGGTTATGTAAGACTCTAAACAACCATAAATGGACAACTTACCCCGTTTGTTTGTTGACCGGGGCTGCGTGGAAGAACGACACAAAACCATCAGACGCACCTTCACGGAACAGGGAAAATAGTACACTGTTAGCAAAGACTGGGGGGAGGAAGTTCAGCGAGCGACTTGGATTGAGTTGACTTGCGCAGTGAAGAGATCCCCTCAAAGAAGATTCCCGAACGTCCACGGGCCTTCCCGAAGCTACGCCGGCATGCGCTATGTTATGTTCCTTGGAAATATTTCGAATGTACTCCCTCCTTGTCGCCCATCTTCCTCTCTTCTGGGCTTTATGGTATATATTATGGCGCCTGTGCCTACGAAATATACAATTGGGCCTGAGTCATATCAGGGATAGGATAAGCTCCGGCTTTCATCAACGTAAAATGTAAGAACTAAATTCACTCTCGGCAAATTTAACTTTTTTTGTAAAACTTTTCAAAATTCCATTTTTGTCCTATTATTTAAATACTTTAAAAATAAATCTGACAGTTAGGATTTTTACTTTATTGTTCTTTAGAGGTCGCTTCATTGCGAGGTCATGGCGTCTTATCGCCAGTAGAGTCACAATAAATCGATTATATCGATAATTATGTTCAAGGGGTATCGTGTCAATTTACTGTAATATTTAAATAATGTTCACGGGAACTATTCACTATTTCAATTTAAATTGTCTTGTTGTTATTTTGCAACTTACTAGTCTTGATAGGCTAATATTTAATGTCAGTTTAAATATTCTTGTTGTTATTTCGCAACATGCCATTTCTAATGGACACATTTTTAATATTTTGATGTAGGTTTTCTTGTTGTTATTTTGCAACATACTAGCCCTGATAGGCGAATATTTAATGTTTGAATTTAGAATATCTTGTTGTTAGTTGTTACCAAGGACGGCGCCCTGGCTAATATATTTAGGAGTAACTACGTTTGGTAAATTTCTGTTATAATGCCGTCTGGCTATGTATATAATTTTTAATGAATCTCATTTACATTTTATACGTTTATCAAGATATTATGTTAACATTGTATTATTCTGATAAATATTTAACCTCAGACTCAATAACATTGGCTTAAATTCATGATTGTTTATGAATTTCAAGATATATTTTCATATATCTTCACAACAACAATGTAAACATTGAATGGAACTATGAAATATCCTATTGAGCGATTGCTAATAAATATCGACTTTAAATGACTTTTGCTATTTTTTTAATTAGATATACCCCTTCATACCCAAGGTATTCAACCTGATATTTTTCTATTGTTTATTGTGAACAAATAGGCAGGTTGCAGTCTCTTACTGCTTTATTGAGGTAGACGGCCCCTTTTGGTAAACTCAGCAACAGGTGTGAGAGTTGCGAGCTTCGGTATTGGAATGTTTTGGGTAAAACATTCAAAACCTTGAACTCCATAGCACTCGCTCCTATTGTGACCTTTTTTTTATTACCTTTTGTATTATTTGAGCATCCTCCCTTTTAGGATGCTCCAGAACAAAGTAACTGAATCAGTTTCTTTGAAACAGTTGCGATATATCAATTACATTGTCTCTATCGAAAGTTAAAGATAATTTATACTCTAATATAGACGTTAGGTTGAAAGGATATCAGGAGTTAATAAAACATTTTAAGATAATTAATATGTGAGCGAAATAAGAAACCATAAACAAAACTTACTAATTTAAGAAGGGATTTTCTTAAAGAATTAAAGAAAGTAAAACAATTAAAGGAAACTGGGGTGTTCACCGATGTTGTGTACGTCCTTAGCGTATTTTTTTAAATCTTTATTGCTTGAAAATCTGAGTTTCATTATAAATGTAATGTGTGTCAAGGTATTCCTTTTTTGTAGCCATTATTTAACCCAACAATCCCTAATTCAGCAATCCCTATCTTTTTCCCTTTTTTCCTATCATTACCAAAAATGAAGATATTTTTTCTTGTGAGAGGCCCAAAGGCCATGACTTTCATACGAATGTTGAATAAATGTTTTGTATGTGGTGAATATCTTGATTAACTGGGGAAGTTAACTGAGAGAATTGCGCCTTCTGTTATTGACCTGATCTAATGTGGGTCTGGTTTGAATCATAACCTCCAGTCCTGGCCTGCACACCACTGCATCCCCAATATCTGCAAGTGAATGGGCACCCTTATGCTTACCTGAAACTAATTGTTTATGTAAATACATTTTATTTTTAAAATTTTATAAATGTATCTATCCCACCAGATATAGTTGAAAACAATTTTTTTTGGTACATGTGTGTGAGCGTACAACTTTATTACAAGTAGTACATTCAATTTAGTGAACAATTATAATCGGGTCATAGGGATCGAACAAAGAAAATCTGTGTGCCTGTTCACTATACTATATTGAGCTATTTAATACCCTGAGAAATGATTACTTATTGCGTCTATATAAGTGAAATTTGTTCAGATTAAAACATACAATTACAGTTTATATGTATGAGATATATTTATAATATTCGATAAGAAATCAATTATTCCGCAAAACCGCACTAGTCTCTCATTTAATATTTTTCTATATTTGACTTGAGAGACTCAAATAAAATAAAATTTAACCCAAATTATGGAATATTTGGAATTCGTCCAAATCATTATACATTCCACATTTAATCTAATTGGTATTGACAAACAAAACCAAGTTTGAATCTCGGAAGGATACACTGAGGTTGCTTTTACAAGAAATTGAATCACATAATAAAAAAGTTTTTGTAAAAATTAACACAAGACGCCAAATCATGAGAGTCAATATTTATACATTAAGTATGTTTACTACCTGTTATTATAATGACGGTGGGCACGCGGTATATTACTGGGCTCTTTTAGTTTGGTTTTCCGTTAATGGAAAGGTCTTGGTTCGAAATCCATGTGGGTATATCATAGATAAGGCTGTTTTTCAATGGTTTCCTAATAAACCTTATCGCAAATGTGGATACATTCCTTTTAACCTTACCATTAACTTTATATCTCATGAGTCAGTGTATAGCCCGGACGCACTGTAAAAGAAAAACAATAATAACTATTGATCAAAGAGACTAAGAACTATCGTAGCTGGATACTAAAGATTAAATGTAGCATTATTAGCATAGACAGAGAATATAGGGCCACTTTCATAGAAAAATACATCATATCCACCTGGGTTCAAGCTCAAGGCCGAACCTTCCGGGTCAGCACGTTATTCTAACGGTTTGATCTGTCTTTATAAAAACTGCGTGTAATATTTTGATAACGATAGCAAAATGAATATTATCATTTATTGCAAGTAATACAGATCAATACAATTTCCATACCCACCTCTACTGGTTATTTGTAATTTTATTAGCATGTACTACAATTTTATCAAATTATTATTTGCTTGTCATATATTTAACTTGGTTATTTGTAAGTCTAAAAATTGTATGTAAAAAGTGTCTAGAATTATTATTTATTAGGTTTTTTGTATCACGAAAGGATCATTCCTTTTGTCAGTGAGCTTAGACCACTAATGGGCCCTGTCCTCTGCCTCCTTTCATCTCGCAGAATGTTCTTATTTCCATCAAGTCAGCCAATATTTGAACAATTCCTTTCTTCTAAGATATTCTTTCCCTCTATGAAGTAGTACAGAAGACATTTCCTCATAAGGATGTACGTGTCTGATTCAGTTTGCTTTGTATTGAAGGATCACATCCAAAATGGTTCTCTTCTCACTCACTCTTCTTAGTACTTCTTCATTTGTCACCTTGTCTGTTCACCTAATATTCTCAGGTTTTCTCAATCACCACACTAATTCAAAGCTCTCCAAGTGTTTCTTTTCCATCTTCCTAAAGGGTTCTAGTTTTTGCTCCAAATGTAGCATTTAATCAGTTTCTTCCACAGTTTTAAGCTCTACTTGCTGGTCAGCAGTAAACTCTTCTTGTTGAAAGGTCCCTTGGTTATGGCGATACTCAACCTAATTCAATTGTTGCAGTAGGCATCCTTTTATCTGGATTAGCAATTATTTTTAAAATAAATATTAAAAACCCTCTTCTTGTAAGCGAGTTTGCAATTTCTAATGCTGGTTTCTAGAGATATTAAAGATGACCTCTTGAAAATATCAAGATGGTTAAGAAATTTTGGAAACATATGAAGGGCAATAACTCTTCTAAATCCATATTCAAGAAGATATGAAGTGGTAAATCTGATAAAATAAATATTTTAACTAATCCCAAGCTGTGGAAAGTAATTTGAAATTTCAATGCTTATCCAGAAATGTTGTTTGTCGTTTTAGAATTTAGCTTGAGTTGTTATATCACTTTGTAGTTTAATGAAAAATTCTTGTGTTACGATGTTGACATCAACCACAGATAACTCAAGCAGAAATTGCATATAATCATACAAATTCTTCAAATGCTCATTAAATACTAAAAGATCACCATCTTACAAATGCCTCTTTGAAAGATTTGAGATTGCTGTGTTTTCTTTGCAGCTATTTGTTCAACAAATTCAGTTTTTCGGATATATCCAGATAAAATATGTTACACTTAACAGCAATAATCTGTTCTCCAATACGCTAATCACTTAGAAACATTTATCTCTATAATATTACTGGATGGACAACTAAGGCTGACATTTTCGAGCTGTCATCTGCACACCATTATGTAAGAGAGAAAGAAACTTTTGGGTAGTCAAGGCAATGTGAGATTTTTATATTGTACGCTAATTTGTGTGCATATATGATATACATTAATGTGATTGTTAAATGAAATAAATC
Organism: Timema douglasi; assembly: GCA_901482245.1. Classification (NCBI taxonomy): domain Eukaryota; kingdom Metazoa; phylum Arthropoda; class Insecta; order Phasmatodea; family Timematidae; genus Timema; species Timema douglasi. The sequence continues at coordinate 14,890 of CABEEJ010007640.1, read as the reverse complement.
AGATGATAAAAGATATGAACATCATAATTAAGTTCAAAACTTGTGACATCATTTTTAAATAAGTTGATGTAGGCTAGTATTTACTATCATTTTGGAAGGAAGCCCATCTTAAAAGCCTTACCTCATACTATAATCCTACCTAAGGCCGTTTATACTACATAAATACTATTATAAGTTGGATTCTGGTACCAAATAAGGCCTTCAAGAACGAGGTTCTTTCCAAAATCAAGGTATAGTAATACTTCTTACAATCCTTTAACTTAAGTGATTCTTTGAACGTAAGACTATTTAACAAAGTGTGTCGTTCAAACGAATGTAATCAAGCTGTTAGATACCCTATTTCATTACAGTTATCGAACTTTTATTACAATAGGGTTTATTTATCTTATTCTGAAACCAATATACAAACTAACAGCCAAATTGTAACGTTGATTGACATCAACATTACAAGCATGAAGGATATACTAGTGAATGAACACTATTTCTACAACACCGAAGAGTAAACAATACAGTACTCACCAAAAAATGCCCCGTTTCTCGGTCAGTGTGTCTCGAGTCTGGTCAACAACATCCCTGCCCGCGTGCACTATATCCGCACCGAGTGTGAAAACAAGACTAAAAGAGTAATAGGTGTGGCAAGTTGAGCGCGAGGTCACCCGTTGCATCATGGGAGTGACCTCGTGATGGACACGTGATGTTCTACGCACCCCTCCAATGATCTAGTTGTTTCCTTTGGTGACTTACCGCCCCTTTCCCTCTGTTCCGTGTGATTGTTCTTCGATGTTCTTTTGTTCCCCCTATAATCCCCTCTTCTCAGTGAATAACGGTTTATATACTGGTGCTGTGTGTGTGTGGTAACTTCACTTCTTGAATACCAAGGTATACATTCATTTTTGGCTGTACTAGTTAAAATTACCTTTTCGGAATTATGTTATTGATTTAATTTTAAATTTTATGCTGGGTATAAATTCCTTTTCGGCTAGTACGATACAAAATTAATTTTGGACTTACATCTGTTATTTTGGGTTAATTCTCTACCTTTGTAAAAATGACGAATTACGTAGCCCAACATGGCGTAATATATTTTATTACAGGTTAATAGTATTACTGGGATTTTTTGCCCTTCCGGCTTGGTAAATAATGGTTAAAAAAATGAGGGACATTATCTTTGTACGTTTTTTATCTTACATCTTTGAAGGCGTAATACCTGGGTAATATGGTAAATGTTTATTGCCCGTACGGCTAAATATTGTTTTGGGTTTATTCTTATGGCTAAGTAAATCATGGACTATCTCATTTAATGAAGAAGATAGATTTTGTGTTGCCATGAATAGTTGTGTTTGTAAATTGTAATTCTAAGTCATATGGTATAGTCCGTTTTTGAAATGCGGATGGTTAGCCTGTGGTGGCTGGTTATTGTTATCAGTATATTGCGGGTTGCCGCAGAGACCCATTGAGGGGCCGTATATTTATCTTGAATGTAATTTTTAGGACAAATGTTGTTATGGCAACGGTACAACTGTATGATCATGGGCATAACCCCGTTCTTCATATATCCATATTTATATATTTATTTTTTATNATATATATATATATATATATATATATATATATATATCTACTGTTAATTTTTATAAATAAATATCGATTTACTTCATATGCAATCTTTGATTTACTATTGCAGGTTAAAAAGTCATTGTTTTTACTCTAAGGATTCTCGCACCTTTTTCCCTTTGACGGATAGTACAAAATAACGGGTGATGGTTGGGAAGGCTTCATGACAACAAATGGTTGTATAGGTCAAACCGAAGGCCTATTAACGTTTATGTGGTCCTAATGCTCTTCTGCAATTTAATCATATGTTTTTTTGACCCTCTTTAGTTTATATATATGTGCCCCTGCCCTTGTCCATTAGAGGAGAAGGAGGGCGGTACAAAATCTTAAATATATTGTAGCCTAAGCAGAATGTAAACAACATGTGTGATGGCTACATATTTGAAAATATTGAAGGATTTACTTGTATTTGTAGACAATAACCTGTGAACCTGAATTGTATTGTAACCCCCCTTTATCATCACTCATAAATAACAGTCAGGTTGATCACAAGAGAGTTTTATTTTTGTTCAAGAAAATAACAAATACAGCTCTATGAGAAAGTGAAGGAATGAATAGCGTTAGGCGCTGAATCAAAAAACCACAATCAAGTGTGAACAATAATATAAGCAATTTGTGGGACGCCTTCCCACGATCTAAAAAGGCGACTCAAAATAAATCATACAATCTGCAGTAAAATTGACATTCGTATAAAGTTCATAATAACAAAAATAATCGATATTCAAAGGCAAAAATCAAGGAACTAGCAATGTTAAAAGGATATTTACTCGCCACCGCTAGCGGTTCTCAAACAGTCTGAACAGTAAAGAATGAGTTCCCAATAACATATATCTCCCCAGCCGTAATTGGGTATGATAGAAACAAACAACAAGGATATAAATTTAGAAACATATGCCTTAACCGGATGTATAAATGTTAAACATTTAAGCCCATATTAGAGAATAAATATGTCGACTCAAGGCCCCACATTTAACTAACATAGTATAAACTTTCAAAATATGTAAAAATAAAAAATCTTCCAACAAATAACAAGTGATATAATCTTTAAATTCACAAAAATCGGCAGAACTTAAGTATAACGCTGCAAGACTTAATAATGGACCTAAGATGGCAGTACTCCAAGATACAAGCCCATCTGTGAAGCGGATGAAACAGAATGTAAGTTAAATAATAAATAGAGTTCTCCCAAATGCTCGTAAAGAAATGTCAGACTTACTGTTTGGTCAAATCGTGCAAATATATTAAGTTTATCCATAGTCTACAAGGAAATTAAAAGAGACCAGGCACAGTTAATAAATGATTAAATTAAACATAAAAATCCTGAACAATAATTTTGAATCATTACAGCCAAATGGAACTTTGAATATACAGATGTAAACCTATCATAGGACCAAGGTCTCTCACCTAGTGATCGTACTGTAATGTGTGTTTGCATTATAGAACCCTGCCATTATATATCCGACGAAATAAGTCATATGTTTCTCAAGGCGCGGTAGTCAAAGGATTGGGAGAGAGGTAAGGCCAAACAATAGTTCTTTAGTTTATGAACACTTCCAACGGTGCGCATCCAGTTTGCGCATACTGTCTGTCTTCTTTTTATTGGGTGTGGCACAATTCTCGTGGTGAGGAGCGAACCACGGCCCCTCAAATTAGTTCAATATTGGCAGTGCCGTGATGTGTTAGTGTAGTGGAGCCTTGGCGAGACGGGTCAACTGGGGCCAGAATGGTGAACCAAACAATCTTTTTTTCTTTTGGTGTTGTAACAGGGTTACAGTATATGCCTTGATGTAAATATTTATTCACCCAAATGTTATATAATACTTCACTATTTTAAACAGTTGTATCTACAAGAACATTGAAAGAAACCGTTACATCTCTCTCCCCAGAATCAAGCAGATTACAAATTTGAGCGTCACGCTTTGGGGTGTGATGTACATCCAAGTATAATATAGAGATCACTGCTGGTTGGACATGTGTGGCTGAAAGTTTTAGGTGTCATCTGCACGGTGCACACCAATGTGCTGGAGAGGAAAAAACTGTTGGGTATATTTTGCACTCTCATGCATATCAAGGAAATAGTGGTCAAGGTTTTAGACTATTAGCCCTCGACCATTTCCTTTATAGTATGTTTGTTTGCCATTGTTCATTTTGTCAAGTTAATAATATTCTTGAAACACATACATTCATTATTGATGTAATAGGCTTGCAAGTGCCCTGCAGTTATAACTTGCGTTGCCAAAACTGATATGAAGCGAGGGCTGTTGTAAAAGCGCGCATGCAACCAATAGCAGCACTAGTCTGCGATAACGTGTTAAACATTGTTGGAGCAGTGAATGAGCTCAAGTGAAAACAATACGGCTTTTTACAACCATATTATTAATTTGGTGGTTAAGAATGCACTTGAACTTATAGAATTAGTTTAAACACTAATAAAAAATTCAAGAAATATATCAACATTTTTCAGAAAGAGCAATCTTGCAACGCAAATATTATAAAGTTCCAAAAAGATTCGGGTGACAGTAACCCACTAAAACTGATTCAAGATCTACCCACCTGATGGAACTAATCTTATTAATATGCTTCAAATAATTTTCTCATTACAAGATACTGTAAAAACTTCATTAACCTTGAGTGAAAACAGTGAGCTAAATTTATGTTTTGAAGAGTGGAAAATATGGGCAAAATTATTCGGTCTTGAAACCATTTGAGTCTGTAACCAAGAAAATAAGAGCGGTGAAGGCTATGGTACAGAAAGTTAAATCATAGTCCTTAATTCGAGTGCTTAACACATGCGACGTGTTTAAGAAAAGGCCTTACAATGAGAGTGTGATTAAAACTATGCCAGAGCTCTATGAAGATGTCTCAACGATAGTGAAAAATATAGAATTTAGTATGTATATATTTGATAATTTGAATCTAGGATTTGGTTTTTAGAGTTTATTTTTACCCTCCGTGTTCTCTCACCGAGTTGCCATTAGCTTATGGACTCTCTCCGCGGCTGTCGGTGATCAGTATATCACTGACAAATAAAGGTGTACCATACCGTTGCTCGAAGCTCTTGTTTGAGAATATTTTCCAGGCTCTCAAAAGTAAATTCAAGGTGACGTCAATAAATGTATGCGCATTCAAGGGCACTGTAGCAAGAATATGCTACACCAATATTTGTCAGTCCTTTGGTAGCTGTGGGCAAGATCACAAGTGTATGATGCTATGCCTTAAAGCTGTACCGGTCTCTGGGACTAACGAGGAACTACAAGCGGAAAAGTGTTTTTTAAAGACAATGCCAAACAAATGCTATGGTGTTAACACATACCCACAATATATATATATATATATATATATCTAATTTGACAGTGAGAAAAAATTAGGTTGAGCATTTGCGGTTATTGGTTTCCCACGCGTAAGGGGAGCAACTCATTTAAACTCTACCTGTTCCACTTTCTTCCTGGCAAATTTGGGTATGTTTTACTATTCATCTAGGCAAATAATTTAACTAAGCTAGTATATGATGTTTATTTCTTCTATCAGCACTTGTGATAAAATATGTGGGAGGTCTCCCTTTTTTAGTTGAACACGCACCCATATTGCCCAGTTTGGTTTCCCGTTTGGTCAATAATACCCTCCTTTTCATCAACCAAGCACCCATATTGCGCAGTTTTATTTCAATTTTTACATGGTTTTGTTCCCCTTTGAATAAACACGCACTCCTGTTGCTCGGTTTTGTTTCCTTTTTGATTGAACACGCACCTCTTTTTAGCTATTCTCTTCCTTTTTTAGCTGAATATGTATCCCTATTGCACCGTTACGTTTTAATTGCTGTCATACCTGCGTAGACCTTATAAAATTAAGAACTTTAGACGCTCTTGCGCATACCACTTCTAGCAAACCGATGCGTCAGGGTCTTTTAAGGGAGAAGATACGTACGTTTATGCCTCTCCCCTCCAGTGAGGGGTATGTGGGCGCATTTTTCTACCCACACCGGCTTAGCCTGGTCACATCTGTGAGTAACACTGAGTGTTTATATTCCCCCCCCCCCTTGCTGAGTGCCGAGGGTCATTACATTCCCTTCTTCCCTCCTCATTACGCCACTGAGGGCCGAGGTACTCTACTTCCTTCTCCCCCTCACCACACCCACTGAGTGCCAAGGGTTTATACCCCGTTTATTCCCCCCTCTCACCAAGCCGCTTAGTGCCAAGGCTCTCTACCCTCCTCCCCGCTCCGCACGCCCCTGAGTAGTGAGTTTCCCAGCCTATTCTCTTCTCCTCCCTTCATCACCAAACTTCGTCTCCCCTCCCCCTCCAGACAGACCCTGATACTCCATCTTAGCCAATCAGTCGGCAACACAGCATGAGTTAAGACCAGTGCCACTCAGGACAAGTACAACGTCTTAGGCGAAAATGAGAAGAGGACAAAACAACAATGTCCAGCACTCCAGTTCCATCATCAGTATCAAGCTCCACACGACCGGGATATTCCACCAAAGGACCCATCAGCTGTCGAGACGGAACTCTAGTACGCTCACCATATTAATCCCGTGGATTGACCTCACCCAACTCTCTGGATCAAACTCCTGCCACCTCTTCCCTCTACTTTTCTCCCAACTCACCTACCATCAGTACTCCACCCACACTCCTCTCTACCCTAAGCCCCATGGGCTATCACATACTACCCCTTGCCACTCCTCCCATGCTCACCCAGTTCTATACTCCTCGGGTTAACTATATAACTCTGAACCTTGACCTGGGTACACATCTTTTAACCCTACAGCACTCACGAGGGCTAAGACAAACAAAGTTTGTTGGCCTACAGTGCGAGTGTTAGTGACATTGCTAATGTGAAAAGTGTATGTATGACTTCAACCGGTTGTAGTAATGAAGCGTCTGTCAATGCATGGCTAAATGGTAGTTCTAATGAAGAAAGTGGTGCGCATGCTGATAGTGATGATGGTGAAGTCAATTTTGACACAGAAGTGTATCGGTCAGATACAGAAGAAATGGATGAAGACCAAGAACATAGTATGAATGAATCTGACCAACCAGGCCCGTGTTCAGGATTTATGTGTGGCGGGGGGGGAGGGTGGGATACAAACCCAAAAATATAATTAACTAGAAATATTTTACAGCACAAGGTCTGCACATAAATTTTAGCTCATTAAAACGGTCGATTTTATTATTATTAATATTATTATTATTATTATTATTAAGACAGTATAGAAACACAGTACACTAATGTAAAGTAAGTGATAGTGAAGGAAGCCAACCGGAAAGGCATAAAAAATATTAATGATACAATTATTTACAATTTTGCTTAATACAGCCCGAAACAATTTACAAACTTCTAAAAAAAATAGATGCATATTTATGAAACTACCCATGCTGAATTTAAAAAAAAAATTACATGGTGGGCTACAATAGTAGCCCACGCGAGTATCGATGTTACATAAGCCCGCACGAATATCACAGGGTTAACATGACTATATAGATATTGATAGACCTAGGTGAATAGGTGAAGGATCTTATCAAACTGTTAGTGAACGCTAAAGGAAGACTCCAAATGGCTTAAATAAATGTTGTTTAAGTATGATGCTTGGTTCTGATAAACGGATCAAATATTTATCGTTATTATATCTAAGTATAACAGATGATGGATAGTCCATTCAATGGAGGTCAGACTATCGAATTGTATGGGATAGCCGAGGCAAAGTTTTTGGGAGAGTTTTAACTGATAGAATGCGTGGAAGAACTGCGGGCAAGATTTTGGGTGTGCAAAGTGGTTTAATGCAAGATAGAGGTTTCATGAACCAGATATTTGCATTACAACGAGTGATTGAAATATTTATGGCAGTAAGAAATAAAGTTTTTTGTGCATTTGTTGATCTGGAGAAAACATATTATCTGTTATGGAATGTTCTGAAAGAGCATGGTGTGGATGCATGATTAGTAAATGCAATTAAGGTGGTGTATGTTTGAAGTAAAGCGTGCATTAGGGTGGATGGACCTTTGAGCAAATAGTTTGACATTAAACAGGGGATTATACAAGATTGTGTCATGGATAAGAGTATAAGGGATGCTTGTGAGGACGCAATTGGACAATGTAATTCTGGAGGTGCTGTTATATGCAGATGATGCTGTATTAATGGCTGAGAATGAAAGTGACTTGCAGAATGCATTAAATTGTTTGAGTGTGGTGACATAATGGATCTTCGTATAAATGTCTCCAAAACTAAGGTATTGGTTTTTGATAAGGATGGATCAGGAAATAATTGTCAACTTAGTATAAATGGAAAACTGTCAGAACAAATGAATGATTTTGTGTATCTGGGCAGAATATTCTGTAAAAATGGAGAAATCGACAGACAGGTGAATGCATCTCAGAGAATAGTTGGATATATGTGGACTATTGAAAAGAATGTGGTACTATCAAAAGAGGCAAAGATGGCTGTATATAAGTGTGTATTAATGCCAATATTTTACGTATGTGAAACATGGGTTGGTCAGGAGAAACACAAAAGAAAGGTGAATGTGGCTGAAATGCGATATCCAAGCAATGTATGCGGAAAAACTCGTATCGACAGAGTCAGTAGTGAATGGGTGCTGAAATAGTGTGGTTTGAAAGGGAATTCAATAGGTCAATGTGAAAGAAGTGTCTTACGCTGGTTTGGGCGTATTAAGAGGATGAGTATGGATCGAGTAACGAAACAAATATATGAAGGTAAAGTGTATGGATCTAAAGGAAGGGTTAGGCCATGTAAGACATGGCTAAATGTTGAATTGTAGATGAATATGTGAGAAAGAGAAACATTAAGAGTTTTAAGAATAAAAGAACATGTATGACTGTGTATTGATGTTGTTTAAGCTATATTCACAGTTTCTTGCCTAACCGATAGTCAGTCAGTCAGGTATGTATGGGATAGTCAAATATCAATCATAATGTTTTGTACGGTCAAATAACTTTCTGCTAGGTGTCTAAATGGTTAACACATTATGCTATTGTTGATGATTATGGGGAGATAGGGATGGACCAGTTAATGATTCTATAGCGTTTTGTGGGCTTCTACAACTAATGGCTAAGAGTTAAGAGTCAAATAATTTATGCTTCCCATCTACCCCTACTTTTTTTAAACCTTTTTATAAATTATTTTTATTGAATTGACAGATGAGAGTGGTTATCTTGGATCAGAATGACTGTTCAATCAAGCGTAGCTATCCAGGGGTTGGCTAACAATAGTGCTCTTTTCTCTCTTATAGGACACCAGTTGTGTGTATCATGAGCGAGAACAGCTTTTTTCACACGTGACCATATTGGTCTTGAGATGAGTAGCCTATGCAGGTAATTGACATGCATGTACACAGTTTCAAAAGGTTTAATAATCGAGTTGTTTTACATTCACAGGCTGGTGAACTAATCTTTGTTAAAAATAAAGTATAACTGGCTTGTTTACTATTCACGGTCCGGTGAACTAATATACCAACCACAGGCAACACCACCTATAGAGAAGGTCTGCTCGCACTTTTGTGACATCACAAGTCTATGGTCATGCAGGTTCCTTGTGCTTCGACAACAAAACGTTGGTTTCGTCAATCAAATGTTATTTTCTGTATTTATTGTTGGGAACGTTTACTGTTAAATATTATCTGTATAAGTATAATAAATTAATTATTTAGCTAACAACTAAGCTAAACATAAATTATATGAAAACAGACATTTCCTAGGCAAACATATTTAGGCCCACATGAAACTGTATTGTTTGTTTAGCTTATTCAGTAAGTATTTTTAATTGGGCATATTTCTAATAAATTACTTGAGGAACAAATATTATTTTGATGAGCTTTATAACTAAAATAATTATCAAATTTAAAATATTACTTTAAAATGGTATATTACTATGGAGGAAAGCATAAAGGCATTTAAGATATTAACATTAAATTAATTAGGTCATAAATTATATTTAAATTCATAAATTAATAAATCTATTCAATAGTTACATGAATAATTTGATAACAAAATATAAATATATTTTGAATTTTTTAAATATTCATCAATATTGGTACGTTTACTTTGTACACATCTATTTATAACTTTTTCAGTTCTATTATTGAACTGATCTTGCTAAAATTATTATTATTATTATTATTATTATTATATCTCTATAAGGAAAACCTCTTTTCGCTTTATGAGGTAATTGTATTATATTTGCAAGGTATAGGAAAGGTGGATAGAAACACATAAAAGGGACGACTATAATATTATTATTTTCATTATAAAAGCCATATATGTTCGTCTCTTTTATATGATCATGTCTACATTTACATATACATTTACCCCTAGTGTATAGGCACTTTTTAGAAAACATAGCTAGTTAAGGAATTGTACACCACAGTTTGGTTGTTTTGAATACGTGTTTACAATACTGCCATTGGCTGCATAATGTCAGTATGTGGACGTATTTTGCCAAAATGTCCACAGGCCGGATAAACCTATTTCATAGTCCATAGTTTGGGGACATCTAACTTAGCGTATTTGACCATCGACTATGCAAATTATTCAAAATTGGAACGGTTGGTTTCAACAAAACACATAGATGCTTCATATTGTGTAAGTATGTTTATTTGGCAATGAGGAATATCGGCAGTAGTCTTTACTTACTGATTCTCTCAAAGTTGGCTAGCTTAGTTCAATCCTTCTCTTATGTTCTCGACCAGGAAGTCCACACGCTTCAAAATCATGTCCATGCTATTCTTGAAAGCTTGTATGGTATTTAGTGTGGTGATACTTGGTTTCTTACATTGCATTACGAGAAGAAATTTAGGGTGTTTGAAAACAAAACCACTCAAAGCCAACTTGCTACTTTAATACAAATCTAAATATGATATGCCAGAAATTTTTTAATTTCTTGAAAATCTACTTTTTTTACTAATTTTTACTTGTTTATCTTTGAATTCTGTACCTTATATCACCATACAATATTATAATCTTAACAAACCTACAGGTTTCATGTTTGTTACAAAATGTAAATACAAACTGATGAGCGCTTGCTGAAAGATTTATCATTCTATAATAGCAAAATATGGTGTTTCACTACATGTTTTGGAACAAGGAAAATCAAATTTGAACAATAAAACAATTTTTTTAATTGTTTTTTTTTGTGGTTATAAAACTGAACTAACAGGTTCAATTTTCATTTAATTCAATTTAAATGAGAATCGAGGCCCAGGGATGCCATGTCTAAGAATGATTTTTCCTATTAATGAATTTAGTGATGTCTTTAATAGTGAAAAGCATGTATGAGGATACCAGGAGTTGTATTAAAACGAAGAGTGAAAGAACGGAGTGGTTCAAAATAAAAAGTGGAGTACCCTTTCACCATTACTATTTGTAATGGTAACGAAAATGTTCGTGAACAAAGTATAAGGAAAACTTGGGGTGGAAAAAATGAGAGGTATAATGTTTGTTGATGACTTGAAGGTATGGGGGAGAAGGAAGAGGAAGTACAGGAACAACTACAAGAATGGAATGAGGAAGTGAAAGAGTTTGGTAAAGTGTGAAGTGATGGTAATGAAAAGGAAGAGGGCAAGGTTTAGTAAAGCTGTAATGTTGGATGGAGTAGAGCTGAGAAAATTACAGAATTTAAAATATCTTGGAAGCGTGATTGAGGAGAAAGGTGGAACTAGAGAGGATTTAAGAGAAGAGGATAGCAGGAAGAGTTGTTCTATAGGTGAGTAAGAGACCTGCTATCGAGAAGAGAAGTCCCCTTGAAGTGTTGTACAGGGCGTACTTTGTACCTACTCTTACATATGCAGCAGAAACATGGACATTGAATGTAAGAGAGAATAGGAAAGTGGATACCACAGGAATGAAGTTTGTGAGGAACATGTTAGCTGTCACGAGGAGAAACAAGATTAGGTATGAATTTATCCGGGGAAGAGTTGGGGTACAGGGAGTAAATGAGATAGTAGAGGAAGCAAGACTGAGATGATATGGGCATGTAATAAGGATACAAAAAGAGAGGATGCCGAGAAAGAGATGGGAGGATCAGATAACAGAAAGTGTTAAAATGAAAGAAGAAGAATGGAAGAAATTACAGGAAGAAGATGGAGGCATTTTACTAAACTGACCAGGCTACAGGCTGGAAACAGTTTATGATGATATGAATGTCTTTATGGGCACATTTTAAAATATACCCTATTTCAAATGATTTATATTGTGTTTGTTCTTACTACTTTACAAACTATTTTCTGCTTAGCTTAACAAAGAAGTTGATAACAAATGATTCCACAGGGAATGGAAACTGGTTGACAAAACAGGTCTGCGCTACAGATAGACTAGCAGGCTGCATTTCTACCAGCCATTTGACTGGCCACACACTGTATTGTGATTGATTCTGTGCTACCACCTTCAGAAAATTACCCTACTAAATACAAATTTCAAAACAATTATTTTGTGGTTAGAGATGTTTGATAGTTCTTCTTTATACCAACTAATAACAAGGTTTTTATTAACAAGTTAAAAAAAGTTATTTAATGTTTGCATACAGTTGGTGACTTTAAAGTTTAATAGCTCATTTTATAAATTATTATCATTAATTGCCTATTTGCCTACCCTGTAAGAGCATATTATTATTTATCAAGGATCACAGAATTCAAAAATCCATTATTATTATTATTATTTTCTCCATTTAGATTAGCTGTATGATGGATCCAGAAGTACATCATTTTAGTTTAACATGTTACAAAACATCCCTCTTAAGACCCGGCATATTTAGTGTCCACCAAAGTGCTTGTGATGGCCAGTAACAGAGCAAGGATTTGGCTTACTACTATTTTCCTAGTTATAGTACTTCTCCCCATCACTTGTATTAAACTAACTGAAATGTTTAAAAATGAGGTGGCCCAATGCCTAAAAAATTATAAAATAAAGGAAATTGATAAAACTAAAGCAAAAGGAAAAATAAATTACTAAGAGTAAAACTGATGAAGAAAGCCCACCTAGGAAAAGAGGAAAAAATGTGGGAAAAATACAATGCACAGAGGTGACATTTTCTTCCTTTCTTCTGTATTTTATAATTGAAATAGTCACACACACATTTAACATAAATAAAATAATATTTCGGCATTGTTGACTTTATCACACAAAAAGAAGAAAAAACAAATAACACAAACACTGGAATACTCCATTTGGAATTTAAAGAAAGACTGTTGGAAACACATTGGGCCAATGGTTTTTGGGAATAAGTATACATTTCTTGGCTATGGTTAATATTTATATAGATCTATTTAATAATAATATAAATAATAATGATAATAATTTTAAAAATTCCAAAATGTTAATCTTATAGAACAAAAGAAAGAAAGAAACTATATTCTGTTGGGGCTTGGTGGTAATCTTGAATTGGCAATCCACCCACAATAAATCACATCATAATCTTACCTTCCTTGAAAACAACCAAATTCACACTACTGTACATATAAAACACACCAATCACCAACAATACCTCCACTACCATAGCAGTCATCCTTCATACACAAAAAGGTCTCTACCATTCAGTCTTGCCAACCGAGCCAAACAGATATGTCCAGAGCCCGATGATTTAACTGAATATTGTAAACAACTCTCCACAGCTGTCCAAAGCAGAGGTTACCCCAAGCATTTAATTGACAAATAAATCTCCAGAGCACTCTCCAGGGATGACTATGACACTCCAAAAGAAGTTGAGGACATTCCTCTCACGACACAATACCATCCTGGTCTACAACGTATCAACACTATCCTTAAAAATGGTTACAAATTCCTAACCAGTTTCACCCAGACTAAAAACTTTCTTAGTTCGCCCCCAAGAGTCACTTTCAAAAAGCCACCCAATCTCCACAATATTCTAGTCCATCCCAAACTTACTGACCCTAGAGAATCCGAGAAGAAAAACTGACTACCAAAGGTCCATATCCCTGCGGTAGCACCCGTTGCAGCACGTGTGGAATCCACCTACCAGCTACATCCTTCAATAGCAAAGTAACCAAATTGGAATACAAGATCCCTGGTTATTACAATTGCAAAACCAATAACTTGATATATCAAATATAGTGCAGATCACGTGATTCAGAATATATAGGCCTTACTGCAGTTTCTCTCAGACAGCGAATAAACAATCATTATTTTGACACAAACCACAATGATCCAGACAAGCCTGTACTCTTTCATGCCGGTACCCACAACCAGGACTTTCAAACCTGCTACACCACCAAAATATTAAGAGCATTTCCCAAACAGTGCAACAGTTCTCAACTTAGACAGTTGGAACTGACCCACCAATGGATTGCCAATTCAAGATTACCACCAGGCCTCAACAGAAGATAGTTTCTTTCGTTCTATAAGATTAACTTTCTTCAAATTATTACCATTATTATTATTATTTTTTAAATAGGTCTATATAAATACTAACCACAGCCAAGAAATTTATCTTTACTCCCAAAAACAGTTGGCACAATGTGTTTCTAACAGTCTTTCTTTAAATTCAAACTTGAATAATCCAGTGTTTTTGTTATTTGCACTCTCTTCTTTCTTTTTTGTGCTTGATAAAGGCCGAAATATTATTCTATTTGTGTTAAAATGTTTGACTATTTTTACTATAAAAGACAAAAGAAAGGAAGATGTCACCTTTGTACATTGGATTCTTCCCACATTTTTTCTTCTTTCCCTAAGTGGGCTTTCTTCATCAATTTTACTCTTAATAGTTTATTTTCCTTTTTCTTTAGTTTTATAAATTTCCTTTATTATGTAATTAAACTACATGAAGTAATTATTAAGGAATATTTTAAACATATTTCAAAAGGTTTGTTTCAAAATTCCAAATCAACGGATATTTGAGAAAGTTTTTTTAAATATTTGTGGCAGCCCTCTCGAAAACATCAGGTATTAGAATCTGGCACACCTAGTTTATAGCTTTTATATGGAAGTGTTAATTATATGACAAATGTCAGTTTCAGATATTTCAGGGTGTCTACTCAGTTAGAGGAACAAAAATTCGTGACGATTTTTGACCACAAAATACCTTCGGGGGCGTATAGCCCAAACGGGCAGTAAGACGCGGTGCAAAAAAAATTCCTTCGGCAAACGGTCGAACATTATATTGTACATCGGGCCTAGATATTATAATAACAAACACAAGTAAAAACTATTACTATAATCATACCAAGAAGAAAACTTACTTGTAATTAAAGATGTTTGAAGCTCCCAGAAGCTGAAGTTTCTCAACAAACATAAAAATCTAATATTGTTCAAA
>CABEEJ010007639.1:18502-29187 GCA_901482245.1 Timema douglasi | reverse complement strand
TTAGAAACTCACTGTAAAACATTGTGTATTTTCTTTTATTATATTATTATGCCCGTGCGAAGCCGGGTTGGGCTGCTAGTTATAAAATAATTAAGATACTATTGGTAAGAATTCAGCTTTCTATTACACTTAATTTTGCCTAAAATTATATTTTCCATTAAATTATTATAACTTTTGCCTCCACGTGAACATTATATTCAAATAACTACTCGTTGGGATGGTATCTTAGGTTAAAATATTAGTTAAATAAAATACATGGTAAAATTATATAGTTAAATTCTCCAATAACTACCCACTACTTAAGACTACTTTACATTTTCAAACTTTATTTTTAAAGGACAAATTTGGTAATCAAAGTGAATACATTATAAAAGACAAATAGCAATATTTGCCACTAGATACAAATTGTTTCATCCAGTGGGTATAAGTGTATTTTTTAACATGTTTGGGAAAGCACATCATTGTGGACAGCTAACTTTATTCAAACGACAGGTCACGTTGACCTGGTCGTTATTTTTAACGAATGGAAACTGCTATAGATGCTATACTGTATTATTTATATCGAGTTGGAGCTCCTGTTGGTTCGATCCCAGGAAGTGGTTAAAATAATTTAGTACTTGTGAATGGAAAAACAACAAACGTCCTAATTTACTGAATTCCTAGTAATAAAGTGGAGGGATGAAATGTGGTGGCAGGTAGAGATAAATAAACGACGAGAGATAAAGATTGATGGGAAAGTAAGAGAAGGGAGACAGTAAATTAGAAAAGGAATAGAGGAAATTGTAGTGATAAAGAGGGAGGGAGAATAATTTAAAGTAAAGAAGAAAGCAATAAGGATTTCGAGATAAAGTGAGTAAGAGAAAAGGAGAAGTAAAGAATTAAGTTAGCTTGATAAGCAAACGGACAAGTAGAAAAATGAACAAAGTATGGAAAGGAGAGAAGTAGAAATTAATATGCGAAGGTAGAAAGAAGAGAGGCAAAGAGAAGGGAAAATAGTAAGGGAGAGGGAGGGACGGGGAAGGATTAAAATGTGATAGTAGAAATAAGAATTAGCTAGAGATATAAAGTTTTTAATAGAAAATAATGGAAAAGAATAAGATAGGAAACAAAATATTGAATATGGATTGAAAGATGAACAAGGGAATAGATTTGCATAGGGAGAAAGGGAGAAAGAAAATAAAGGCAGCCATAGAAGAAGTAAAAACAATGTCATTCACAAGACTGAAAAAATCATGGCATATGATTTGTTTGTAAAAACCTTAAATATTAGGTTTTTCCTTCTTAATTTAAGAAGATTTTCAAAAACTGTCCGTAACTGGGAGATAATAGTTTTTTCCACTAGTACAGGGTGACAGCCGTTTGTTCAATATCACCCTGGCCTAACACTCCTCCCATTGTTAATTCAAATCAAAGCGAGTGGAAGGAGAAAGGCTATCACTTCCTTGTAATGGTGGCTTTAAATAAATTAAGTAACGCTTGCGGGAGCCAATGTTACATGTGCGAAAGGAAAATGCCGTAGATAAATCTTTGAACAGGCGAAGATTGCGGGGTGGGAGTAAGGGCTAGAAAGGGTCTGAAGAGGGAAAATGAGGGTGAGGAAGATTGGGTGGGATTTCCAAGATACGCTTAAGGTTTAACACAATGGAAAAACCTTATGAGTTAAATATTTGATGTGGGATTGAAATCTTACCAAGAATCTAAATGAGATCCTGGAAACTAAACGTAACGTTTACACCTATTTTTTTTTTAAATAGGAAAAGTTTAGTCTTAGTTGTTAAACCTATATAATTGCTAATATTGTTCTCATTAAACTTAAATTTACAAATTTAACTAATAGTACATTTATTGCTTCTAAGAATATGAATCACAACTACATTTTTTCTGACAATCTACATGCCAACTATAAAATGTATAACTTCGTATTCATAAATTGTAATTCACAACCATGGTATAATTTTCTCACTAAACTGGACGAATTACCTAAGACGTTAGAATTCGATTCCAGGTTATGTGAATGAATATTATATATTTTGTACCTTAAGTGATGCGTATTCTTAATCTATCTACTAAGGAATAATCATATGTTTGTAGTAATTTATTATTCTCAAGACGTTCCGTTATGTAGGTCACTTAAATTCCGTAGATCCAAAAACTTGCACAAACGCTCCTTTTTAGTATACAGCTTATACAAATAATTTAAAAGGGGGTGTTAAACAGTCAATTGTACAGTTGTAATAAAATAATAATAATATTTAGCATCGCGTCTTACTACCCGTTCGGGTTATACGCTTTAAGTACTATATTACGCTAATGGATTAGGAATTGGGAAGGTTGAATCAGAGGAAGTGAACCCGCATTTGCGTGGAGGGAGAGTGGAAAACCATTTATTAAAAAAACACCCCAGTTCACCCGATTGAGATTAGAACCTCGATCTCCCCGTCCTCAGCAGTCGAGCTCAACACGACAAGCGCGTTAGCCGACTACGCCACCGAGGCGGGTCAATATTTACAAATGTGTTTGTAGTTTCTATAGGGATTTTATATTTGGTTTGTTCTGTTTGGTTTGTTCACGTTTCATTTTAAGTGTAATATAGATATAGTACTCTATTTTGCCATCCAATATAATGCTTACGACTCTTCGTGCTTTCGTTCTACTCCAAATTTGCGTTTTGTAAGGTCCATAACGTTTCTGTCCCAAGTAAATTCCCTCCGCGAGAAAAGTGTGTACTATAAAGTATTTCGGATTTTTTAAAATATAAATCTATTAAAATAAATCTGGTAGAAAAACACATAATTTAATAATGAGTGTCAAAGAAATAAATATACATTACTGAATCGTTTGGACCATTAATATAAATGATTGCTTTTAATACTATTTTAACAAAGAAACAAATAATATTCAACCGTTTGGATCATCAATATGGTAATAAGCTTCATTCAATTTTAATACTTAATTCTGTGCAATCATTTGTTCGATCATTTTCCAGACATTTAATTCTAACACGATTTATAACCATTATTTGTTTTTATACTATTTTATTTGAACAAACATCTCTTTTCTTTCAGATTATTGATATTCGACAACTTATACTGCTATTTTAAAAGACGAGACTATAGAGTAAAGACACTCTTCAGTGGTCGCCTGGTCCAAGGAGTCCTTCTTTTGTTAGACTGGCCTGCTGATGGTGGGAAAATCAGGGCTCTCATTCCAGTCGGGTCTATTGAGGGGAGTTTTTACAAAAAGGTTTTCCACTCTCCTTACACGTAAATGCGTTTCCTCGATCATCACCATCACATTAGAGTAAATGTCATATATAGTATAGGCTGAACAGGTGACGTAGTTACAAAAAATATAAGGTAAGAATGTCAGTTTATCTCCGTATTTATTTATATATATCATATAAAATTGTTTATTTCATAGTTAAATAAAAGTCTATAACGATGAACTTACCCAATTTATTTTATTACAAACCCGCCTCGGTGGCGTAGTTGGCTAACGCGCTTGTAGTGTTGAGCTCGACTGCTGAGGACGGGGAGATCGAGGTTCGAATCTCGGTCGGGTGAACTGGGGGTGGTTTTTTCCTACATGGTTTTCCACTCTCCCTCCACGCAAATTCGGGTTCACGTCCTCTAATTCATCCTTCCCAATTCCTAATCCATTATCGTAATTAGTACTTAAAACGTATAACCCGAACGGGTAGTAAGACGTGGTGCTAAATATTAATATTATTATGGAAATATGGAAATCCCACCAAGCCCTTTACTTCCCAACAAAACATAACATTGCCTTTCCTGTATCCTAGACTCTGGAGCCACCATCTTTCTGAGCTAGGAGTATTTCTTCTCAAGTTCTTCTTACTTTATTGTCTTTGTGGCAGGTAGTGAGTGCTCCTAGCAAGTTCAAAAAGAAACAACCGTATACTTCCCATGTGGTTGTAGAAACTTCAACTTTCAAAGTTTCCCTCGTCAGTTTCCTTCGGTGTCGATTTCACAGTTGGATGAACCCACCGTGTACGTAAGCACTTGTTATTAATTTGGCGCTCTCAACGTCAGCATCGCCCTATTGGTTCGCGACAAAGTGGATTTCCCCAATGCCTTTTAAATTTAAGATGTCAAAAGACAAGTTTATAAAGTTATGAATAGAAGCCACTCGCGTGTATATTCATTCATCTAGTGCTTGTTAAATATGTAAACTGGAGTTTTTCTTACAAATTAGAGTCAGTTTGTGTCACCAATTGTCTTCGAGAGAATGACGAATGAAACAACTTCTGAGCGATTGTTTGTTAGAAATAATAGAGAAGTGTGTGTCTCCTAATATAAAAGAGCAATACAAAATCGTTATGGAAACAAAAAGGGGATATCATAAAGCAGGGGTTGCAAAACTGGTGGGCCACGGACGCATTTTGTTGGATCAGAACACTGTGTTTTTATCCACTTCGGTGGCCGCATGGCTGTTACTCTCAGAGTAGACTAGACTGCCAATGACCGTGAGATCGAGGTTCAAATCGGAGTTTGGTGAACTGATGGTGTTTTTTTACAAAATGGTTTTCCACTCTTCTCCACAAATGCGGGTACACTTTCTTGAAAAATAGATTTCCTCGTCCTTAAAACTCCTACCGTAATTAGAACGTCAGAGAATAACCTAAGCAGATAGTAAATTTTGTGGTGCTAAAAAAAAAATATAACTTTTTTAAATTAATTAGGCCTAGTTTCATTTAGCCGCCTCGGCGGTGTAGTTAGCTAACGTGCTAGTTTCATGTTGAGCCAGACTGTCGAGGACGGGGGGTTCGAGGTTTGAATTTTGCTCGGGTAGACTAGTGGATTTTCTCCTAAAAGGATTTACACTCTCCTTCCACGCTAATGTGGGTTCACTTCTTCCATATCCAACCTTCCCGATTGCCAACCTATTAGCGTAATTAGTATCTAAGCGTATAACCTGAACGGGTGCTAACTATTAAGTACCTGGTTTAATTTGTCAACATAAAAATTTCTTAAAGATATTATTATTATTATTATTATTAGCACCGCGTCTTACTACCCGTTCGGGTTATACGCACTTACGCTAATGTGTAATGGTAGGGTGATTGTGAGATGAAATGGAGGACCTNATCCGAACCACGGTGGAGGCCTGGCATTCCCCACATTCACAAGATGTCTTGTCAGAGGTGAAGGAAGGGTTTGGTAATCAGATAAATCTGTGCCGGGACCGAGGATTGAACCCCGGCCGCCAGCACAAAAGTCTGACACCTTACCCCTAGACCGCCAGGTCACCGGCTATGTTTAATAAACGTGGGGAAACCAATGAGAAAACAATAAGACAATGAGTTTCAAAATAAAATGGGAGCGTAACGATTTCTTTGTGGAAGAAAAGATTAGTGCAGTTTAATATGCAGAAAAAGTGTGTCAGTGTCAAAATATGACATTATTGCACATACTACTTATATTTAAAATATGACCATTATTATTTGTAAAAGATGTGCAATGACAAATTTAATCAACCGAAAAAAAGGATTTACATCTAATATTGAGCCTTAAAACTTAAAAATCTAAAATCCAATCTCTAAAATCATACAGGTTTGTATTTAGCGTGTTGACTCCATAATCCAGTAAAAATAAAGTGTTTTTGTTTATATCTAAGCAGATTTATCTTACACTTAACACTTATTTACGTTACCCGCCTCGGTGACGTAGTTGGCTAACGCGCTTGTCGTGTTGAGCTCAACTGCTGAGGATGGGAAGATCGAGGTTCGAATCTCGGTCGGGTGAATTGGGGGAGGTTTTTCCTAAATGGTTTTCCACTTTCCCTCCACACAAATGCGGGTTCACTTCCTCTAATTCAACCTTCCCAATTCCTAATCCATTAGAGCAATTAGTACTTAAAGCGTATAACCCGAACGGGTAGTAAGACGTAGTCTAAATATTACTTATTTACGTTAATTGACTGGCCCCTGCATTTGTGCTTTCACTCCTTGCCTTAAACGAAAGTTCAAAGCTTGAGAGATATACAAATAATACTAAAAATATATATTCGATCAAAGTAATAAATAACATCCCCAGATAAGATAAACTTGTGTGGAGGTTTGCAAAGCTGCTCTCGATAGCCATCTCGTTGGGTTCAACATATATTTGAGAAGATTCCTTTACATTTAAGAACGATTGTATCAACTGTTTGCTCCTTATTTATTCTTCATACGGATTGGTTTTATTTTCTATGGAATTCTAACTTTTGTTGAAATAAACGAAATTAATCACGTTTGGAGCTCTCAATATTTATAATCAAGATTTGAAATGTTTTAAAAGGGAGCTAAGAGGTAACTGGAAAACCGTTGTGAAAGGATCATTTTATGAAAACACATCTTGGTGTAAATCTGGTTTTAATAACTTTCTATTAATAATAAACACATTATTTTATCACGATAGCTCAGTTTAATAAAAGGCATACTATTTCCTTTAATTTTGAATGTAATGACCAAATTTTAATACATTTTAGGTGACCTGGTGGTTAAGTGGTAAGGTGTCAGACTTCTGTGCTGGGGGTTCGGGGTTCAATCCTCGGTCCCGGAAAAGATTTATCTGATTACCAAACCCTTCCTTCACCTCTGACAAGACATCTTGTGAATGTGAGGAATGCCAGGCCTCCACCATGGTTCGGATTCCACGTTATACTGTAAGTCCTCCATTTCATCTCACAATCACCCTACCATTACACATTAGCGTAAGTGCATATAACCCGAACGGGTAGTAAGACGCGGTGCTAATAATAATAATAATATAGCAATGAAACTATTGGTATTTATAAATGAGATGGGATACAAATGGTTTTTATCTTTATCTTTATTATATTATGAAAATTGAAAAATGACACCTGGACACGGGAATCGAACCAGGGACCTTTGGCTTAGTATGCCAATACTCTAACCACTGAGCTATCCAGGATTCGTCTCGTGCCCAGGGTCATTCTTCACTCATATTTTAATGCAGAGTCTATGATGGACGTGCGGAAATCGTTGGCTACAAATGTGTGATTTCTAATATCACGAGCTATCAGATAACGCAGCCATCTTCGACTCGGTAGTTGGCTTATGCGCCACATGTACAATTATTATTATAATTGTTAGGGATGCATATCATTTATGAGATGATTTCTCTAAGTCCATTATAGACGCTCTGCCTTAAAATATGAGTGAAAAATGATCCTAGGCACGAGACAATTCCTAAACACCTAAGTGGTTAGAGCATTGGCATACTAAGCCAATGGTCCCGGGTTCGATCCCCTTTCCAGGTGTCATTTTTCAATGATCAGAATATGATATCTGTGTGGAGTGATCTCTCACTAAAGGCATTAATAATAGCTTCGGCTATTTGATTCTTTATTATTATTATTTTCATCACCGCGTCTTACTATCCGTTCGGGTTACAAACACTTACGCTAATGTGTAATGTAAGGGTGATTGTGAGATAACATAGAAAACCTATAGTTAAATTTGGGATCCAAACCACGGCGGAGGCCTGGCATTCCCCACATTCACAAGTTCTGATTAATATACGTCTTGTTAGGGGTGAAGGAAGGGTTTGGCGATCAGATAAATCCGTGCCGGTATCCAGGAGTATCTATCCTAATCTTTGATATCTAAGCTTTACAATGTTAAGTGTTTTCGTATCTCAACGAGTTGCAAAGAAAGATATCTAAAAAATAAGTTAAAATTGGAGTTATATTGCTAGTAATTTTCCCGGAAAAATGAGATACTTTTTTTAAATCATTAAACTCTGGCTGTCTATAAATTTTTATTAAAATAGTTTGAGCCTCTCTAAAGAAAATAAATTTCTCCTTTCACCCTTTTGTAAGATTCTCTTAGGCATAGAGATAGATTGATACAGTAGCCCCATGGCTTCTTTGGTGCTGACTGACAGCTTTGAAAAGTTACCAAAACAAATTACATATCCCTACGCCGAACCAGATGATCTGAAAAAACATGTGTTTAGCAGCTGTCACTTCCGACAGTCAAAATATAGGTATATACCTAAATGTTGACTGTTAGAAGTCGTCTGTGAGCTGTAAGTCAGCACCGAAGAAGCCATGGGGCTACTGTAGTTCCATACCCTCCTCTTCCCCTCTGTCCCACCCTCCTATGGAGCCTTATGTATATCCTAGATGTTCTCAGCTCTATGTAAATGTACAAATAGATATCCAAGCAGACATCCGGTAATGTAAAAAACACCTTTTCAGGTTCAATGGGTAGTCAAAAAGTCAAAATATCAAATTATATATTTTTTACGATCCTAGGAGTAACGGGAAAATATAAATTATCAGTATTTTATTGAGATTTTGGTGATTTATTAATAAATCCTTAATAAATCTTACTTTATTAAAGCCTCTTATAATAATGAGACCCACTTCGGTGGAAGCATGGTCTAACGTGCTACTCTGGCAGTAGACAAGACTACCGATGATGGGGATATCCAGGTTCAAATCTTGGTCATGTGTACTGAGTTTGATTTCAAAATGGGTTTTCACTCTTACTACATGCAAATTCGGGTACACTTTCTATAAATATGATCTTCAAACATCCTAAAAACGTTAGAATAATTAGTATATAATCGTAATATAATCCGAACGGATAGTAAGTCGCGGTGATAGAAAGAATGATAATTTTAAGCAAGGATCCCAGCTATTAATTTATTAATATATTATTATTATTAACATAATAGTTTATATTATAGGTTATTATTGTATAATAACAATTATTTTATAACGTAGTTTTTTTTAATCTAAAGAAAATAAATAGTTTTCTGTAAAAAAGTTAAAACTATAAAATACATTCAAAATTATCTTAAAATTATCTGGTATGATTTAGGCTGAACATTGAGGGTAAGTCTAATCTATTTTAATTAGAGACCTACACATGTAATCATGTGGTCAAAGGCGTCAGGCTCGTAATAAAATGTGATGAGGATGACAATGAGATGGCTATTCAAATCTCAGCCTGGATCACTGGAGGCGTTTTCCCATTTGTGGTTTATCACCGTTTAATTTTACTTTCCTTGCATCTTATCAATGGTCCATTTCATCCATATTTGATTACATTACTAAAAGAAGAATGAGTAAGTTAAAATTTGTAGAAATTAGAAGAGTATTTTCTTGGGAAACCGTTCGGGAAATTCTCAGTATAGCTCACTGGAACTCTTAACTCCAAACTCTAAGTCACTGAAAAACTATATTAGGTTAGCTTGGGTGTTTAATCACACTTTCACAGATACTGGTGATGATAAAATAATATACCCAATTGGCTCTTGATCTTTATATATTTGTATACATATGAAAGTATATAAAGTGTGTTCGGAAACTCATTTCCCAAACTGCACATATAATTTGTTTGAACCAAAAGTAATAAAAAAATCCCCATATACTTTCATTAGAAAAACTAAGCTATTACCATTAAATTATGTTCAAAGGTTAAGCATAGAGCTCAGGGAGAGAAAAGCTGTCCAAGCACTCGTGTAAAACAGGTTACATAGGAGCTGGGTGCGTGGCACTACACACCTCGCCATCTTGGAACACGGCAGCAGAACATAACGTAATTAATAGTAAACAACACACCAGTTTATCTAGAAAAGCAGGTACGTTCTGAGGGTCATCATTAACGGCACCTACATCACAAAAACTGATTGCCATTATTACATGTGCAGTGCCACGCACTTAACTCCTATGCAACTTTTTGTACACGCATGTTTGAACAGCTTTGCTCTTCCAGAACTATACGCTGAAACTTTGAAAATGATTTTATGATATTTTCATAGTTTGCAGTATGTAAGTGTATAGGAATTTTTTTATTATTTTTGGTTTAAAACACGCTATATGTTCAGTTTGGGTTGTGAGTTTCTGAACATACTGTAAATTATATAAACTCACTTTAGGTCACAAACCCGCCTCGGTGGCGTAGTTGGCTAACGCGATTGTCGTGTTGAGCTCGACTGCTGAGGACGGGGAGATCGAGGTTCGAATCTCGGTCGGGTGAACTGGGGGGGGGTGTTCCTAAATGGTTTTCCACTCTCCCTCCACGCAAATGCGGGTTCACTTCCTCTATTTCAACCTTCCAAATTCCTAGTCCATTAGAGTAATTAGCACTTAAAGCGTATAACCCGAACGGGTAGTAATACGCGGTGCTAAATATTATTATTTAGGTCACAGATTTACACATACACACGGCTGATTGTCTACCTTTAAAAACCTCTGAAAAAACACGTGGCAAAACAACATATTTCTGATTGGCTAATCAAAAACACTTAGAGGCTTTTATTTTACAACATTTTTCAATTTGCAAAGTATCTGACAACTTTGAGACTATAGTCACATAAAATGATCTGGTGGCCACACGGTCTAATGTGTCACTGTCGTGTTTAACTATAATGCCGATGACAGGGAGATTGGGGTTTGAATCCCTATCAAATGTACTGATGGTGTTAAACATTTTATACACTCTCCTTACCCTCCATTGTGGGTACACTTTCTTATAATAATAATAATAATAATAATAATATTTAGCACCGTGTCTTACTACCCGTTCGGCTTATACGCTTTGAGTACTAATTACTCTAATGGATTAGGAATATGGAAGGTTGAATTAGAGGAAGTGAACCCGCATTTGCGTGGAGGGAGAGTGGAAAACCATTTAGGAAAAACCACCC
>CABEEJ010007639.1:0-12118 GCA_901482245.1 Timema douglasi | reverse complement strand
ATTATTATTATTAGCACCGCGTCTTACTACCCGTTCGGGTTATACGCACTTACGCTAATGTGTAATGGTAGGGTGATTGTGAGATGAAATGGAGGACCTACAGTTTAACGTGGAATCCGAACCACGGTGGAGGCCTGGCATTCCCCACATTCACAAGATGTCTTGTCAGAGGTGAAGGAAGGGTTTGGTGATCAGATAAATCTGTGCCGGGACCGAGGATTGAACCCCGGCCGCCAGCATAGAAGTCCGACACCTTACCCCTAGAACGCCAGGTCACCCTTAAATAATAAGTTTCGTACTTTTGTTTACCCCCTTTATTATTGAAATGACAAGATGATAAAGGTGAAAGGAAATATAAACCTATACAGAATAGAAAAGCATCTCCAGAAAACTACACAGACCATTGAATCTTAAGACATGTGGTCTGACAGCGATTGATACGCTCTCTCCGGCTGAGATGACCGCCTTAATCTGCTTAAGCCTAGGCTTGATTTGGGACAGAAAGGGACGCGAGTAAAGGCCAATGTTATTGCAGTCTTTTTGGCAAAACTTTTTCTGGTTAAAATAATTAAAATATTGCTCCAGTAGAAACATAAATTTTGATTTCCATTACATGATGATATCAACAGTTCCTGAATATCCATCATGAGCATAGCGTCATTAGTTGACACACTTTTTAAATGAAGAGAAAAAGGGGTCACTAAATTTCAAGACACCTTTTGAGATGTATAAAAAAAAAAATTGAAGTCACTATGTGAAGAAAATGAAACTCTATGTTTGTACTGAAGCAATTTTTTTTGTTTATTTTGGTCAAAACATTTTTTGCCATAAAAACTGCAAAATAACTGGAATCTCCTCGCATTCCCTTCCAGCCCACAGTAATGCACAACTAGTACCACACCCTAGTGTATCCTAGTTACACGTATGGAGGGATCATAAGTCAATTTTGCCCTCAAACACGATAGAGTAGGATACGTGGGTCTTCCAAACTCCTCCTTTTATGGTCACAAATTTGTTCAGGGTGACCTGGTGGTCTAGGGGTAAGGTGTCAGACTTCTGTGCTGACGGCCGGGGTTCAATCCTCGGTCCCGGCACAAATTTATCTGATTACCAACCCCTTCCTTCACTTCTGACAAGACATCTTGTGAACGTGGGGAATGCCAGGCCTCCACCGTGGTTCGGATTCCACGTTAAACTTTAGGTCTTCCATTTCATCTCACAATCATCTACCATTACACATTAGCGTAAGTGCGTATAACCCGAACGGGTAGTAAGACGGGGTGCTAATAATAATAATAATAATAATAATAATAATAATTTGTTCAGACAGCATTGCCATCCAAGCCTCTCACTCTCCTTATATCCAAGTGAAAACTTTTAAATGTGGACTAAGTTAAAATTATTTCAAATTGTTTTAGACCCTTCTCCCCCATTCTCAATTCTTGAGTGATTCTAAGGGTGGCTAGTTTACTTAACAGCATGCCCTATCAGTCTATCACTTTCTTGAAATAAGATCATATCACTCGTTAGGCGTTCGGTATTCGTGATATAAGAGAAACGGGTCAGAAATGCGCGGGGCGAGGAGGGAATTTCTAGTATGGATTACTATCGCAGTTGTTACGAGACCCCGTGACCCGCCAAACGGTCTGGCGAAGCATGTGAAAGGAAGAAGGGTTGGGAAACCAGAGTGTTACTACCCTCGTATCACCATTTCATGATCTTCTATTCTTCTCCATAGTTTCAGCTGAACACGTAGGAATCACACATACACATATGTATTATGGTTGGAACACCATAGTAAGAATCGTATTCGACAAATCTAACACCTACCCTTTCCAGGGTGTAAATTTACAAGCACACCAGTCTCGTCTTGTCTGAAAAAACAGGGATGTAGAAGTCAGGATTTTAATCTCGACTGGGCTTACAAAGGTAAATTATTTTTAGAAAATTCTTACAACCCTCTCACTTACGGTGAATGAGAATACATTTATTATAAAATACACTTTGCTTATTACCATCAAATTAAAATAAATTTGGATATACAGCGGAAATGATACCATATCTAAATTATTTATTTATTTGTAGGTATATGTTTCTCCACCTCTGATATTTGACAGAATGAATATTGTGATCGTTTACCAATGCTGGCTATTCTGCTTTCTTAACTAATATCCTATAAAGGGTTATTTATATGCCGGTCTGACTATAACTGGATCACTAAGGTAGAACTTTAGCTGTGCAATCCACACTAATGCCGGGATCACGATCAACTTAACGTAACTTAATGTAACGTTGACTTAAAGTTAACTTAACTAATGTGTGATCACGATTCACTTAACTTAACGTAACAACTCGAGCCACACATATGCATTCTCGAGTATGATCTGTGGTTTTGTACTATTTGTAAAGTTTTTGTGAATGTTTACAGTTTTCAATCAATGTAATAAATATCTGTTATTAAACCTTTTTGATAAATTTAGTCCCTATTTTAGTTTAATTATTTTGTTTCAATGTCTGATCACTGGAACTTACGCTAAAGAGTAAACATTGGTCATATTACCAACAAATGAATTACTAAATAGCCCTGTTGTCGTCACTCGCATAATGATTGGCTGGCTAGATCACGTGATACCCTTCAAGTAACGTAAAGTAAAGTAAAATAAAGGACCTCCCAAGACATCTTCTACGTTAAGTTAACTGCAAGTCAACGTTAAGTTAAGTGCATCGTGATCGCTTCCATTTAAACACACGAGGAGGTCCTTTACGTTAAGTTATGTTAAGTTAACGTTAAGTTGATCGTGACCCCGGCATTACACATATTGTGTTCAGCCCATTTCAAGTCTGACAGTTGGTAAAATTCTTTGAACGCTATATATAATATATATTTAAAAATATGGGTATTCTAAATACGTAACTTTTACCAACTAAATTATGGTTTTATAATATATGACCCACCTTGGTGGTGTAGTTGGCTAACGCGCTTGTCGTGTTGAGCTCAACTGCTGAGGACGGGGAGATTGAGGTTCGAATCTCGATCGGGTGAACTGGGGGTGGTTTTTCCTAAATGGTTTTCCTTTTCCACTCTCCCTCCACGCAAATGTGGGTTCACTTCTTCTAATTCAACCTTTCCCAATTCCTAATCCATTAGAGTAATTAGTACTTAAAGCGTATAACCCGAACGGGTAGTAAGACGCGGAGCTAAATATTATTATAATTATTATTATATATGCTAAATTGTAATCTAACAAGATAAATTTGTTACACTTAAAGTGAAATATATTGTATATACATAAATATCATCACATCTTACTCGTGCTATAAGCATACATAATACTACTATAAGAGGGTAGGAAGGAGGAAGGGCGCATTTTAGAGGTGGTGTACCCTAATTTGCAGGTAAGGAGAGTGAACGACCAATTAGGAAAATTCACCCTCAATAGACCCATTTGCGATTCAATCCCCTTTATTCCCTTCAACAGCAGGCCTGTCTAACACGAGATAGTCCATTTGGCCACTGAAGCGGGGTATATATATATTATTATTATTATTATTATAAATAACATATTATATTCATATAGTCATATAACAATATAGTCAAATGGGTGACCTGGCGGTCTAGGGGTAAGGTGTCAGACTTCTATGCTGGCGGCCGGGGTTCAATCCTCGGTCTCGGCACAGATTTATCTGATTACCAAACCCTTCCTTCACCTCTGACAAGACATCTTGTGAATGTAGGGAATACCAGGCCTCCACCATGGTTCGGATTCCACGTTAAACTGTAGGCACTCCATTTCATCTCACAATCATCTACCATTATACATTAGCGTAAGTGCGTATAACCCGAACGGGTAGTAAGACGCGGTGCTAATAATAATAATAATAATAATAATAATAATAATAATATAGTCAAATAAAAATCCATACACAACATTTTTATTTAATAAATCCTCAATAAGACAAGACAAAGCACATTTTATCAGTTTTTTTTTGTATGACTTAAAAAATACTTTTCTCTTACAGTTTTAAAATGAACAATACTCTGAGTAAACAATCAATAATACAATAAAAATATATTAAAGAAAATATATATAAAATTAAATTGCTTTTACGTTTTTCATTTCTTTACTTCTCTGATAAAAAAAACCGCGCATAAACATTTAAATTGAATCAGAAGCTGGGAACAGAATGTATTAAAAAAATTTAATGAAAAGTGTGAAAGAGCGTAATGAAAGAAAAAGTTAGACAAAAAGTGCCAAACAAATTAAATAATCAAGTAAAGTGAAGTAAAATAAAAAATAAATAGGGGGTGGGGGGCATTGCGTCAGGGATTGAAGGGGATAATTTAGAAAAGGAATTACAATAATATAAAGGTGTACTTTAATTCATTTCCGATTTGAAAGGTATAGAGGGAAGACATTTTGTTTCCCAAGTTTCGGATTACATGTTGTCAGCGCAAGAGTTTTTAAAAGATCCAACTTTTAGTTTAAAGGGACTTTGGTTTGATATTAGGAAAGGTAGGGGAGTTAAAACAATAAATTATTTAATGAAACAAATAGCCGAAATTATTGTTAATGCATTTTAGTGGGGATAGTCCCTCTTAGATATCATATTCTGAAAATTGAAAAATGACACCTAGATCTAGATAATCACATGTTTATAAGCTGACGACTTCCGCACGTCCATCTTAGACTCTGCCTTCAACTATGAGTGAATGAATGACCATGGGCACGGGACGAATCCTGGATAGCTCAGTGGTAAGAGCAATGGCGTACTAAGCCGAAGGTCCCGGGTTCGATTCCAGTGTCCAGGTGTCATTTTTCAATTTTCAGAATAAAGTATTTGTTTACAGGTCAGTCCGTGTACCCAGATACTAGAATTATTGGGAATATATTGTTGGCCGTTTAGTGTTGTATATCCTATCCTAAGCTGCACTAGTTGGTAAATTGTGTTAACGCAACCACGCATTTATAACAGAAATACAGAATAGCAATGCTACCATAGCCCGCTTTAAATCCATTCTAGAACATTTAATAGATTACTTTGTCTCATATTTTTAATGGACTGTTAAACTGTTATTAAAATGACTGACAGCATTTTCCGCCAGCAACACTGGCTTTCACGTACCTTAAAACATCGGGTTTTATAAAAGAAAATATGAAAACATGGCGCTTTTTTTTTGTGATTACAAAATATAATTTGATTTGTTAGTAACTAAATTACATTTTATTTGTTTAGTATTAAATCAAACAATGGTTTGTTTATTACTTGTTTAAAAATAACATATTTTATTAATTCATTAGTGAATTTAATTATATATTTTTGAAAGCTACAAGGGTCCAAAGTATATTATTTGAATATGAATTTTATTAAAATTAAAATATATACACAATATTCTGCTATGACATGAGAGATTTTAGATCAAGAAGCTTGTTAACCATTTAACGGTTTAATGTTTAACATATGTGGTTATTTTATTGATATCTTGGTAAAGTGCGTTAAACTAATTGACGGAAGCGTATATTGTGCGAGAGTCAAGCGCATAGTTTCAGAGTTTGACGAGTTCAATCTTTATTATGGTGAAGGTGACCTGGCGGTCTAGGGGTAAGGTGTCAGACTTCTGTGCTGGTGGCCGGGGTTCAATCCTCGGTCCCGGCACAGATTTATCTTATTACCAAACCCTTCCTTCACCTCTGACAATACATCTTGTGAATGTGGGGAATGCCAGGCCTCCACCGTGGTTCGGATTCCACGTTAAACTGTAGGTCCTCCATTTCATCTCACAATCACCCTACCATTTCACATTACCGTAAGTGCGTATAACCCGAACGGTTAGTAAGACGTGGTGCTAATAATAATAATATAATGGTGAAGCAAATATGTAAAACTGCCACGATGTTTTTGTAATAAACAATCTATTTGTCTTTTTAAATTTTATAAGCGATATATTGATCAGAACCCACACCAAAGTCTTAATCTTGATTTATAGCCTCTTTGTTGAGTTTCAACACATGACAAACTAAGACTAAGAGAATCAACATATATTGCCAAAAACTATTATTTAGGGATAATGTATGAATGAAAGTTTACTCAGAAGGTACAGTTTTACAAAAACTTATAACCAATTTTTTTTCAATGTTATAGTATGGAGATTAATGTTGAAAATAATTTTTTATTGAATTAACAACTTATGAAACTAAAGGTACATCTTGCAGTTTTGTCTTTTAATAAAGTGATTATGATAAATATTGAAGTAATGAATAAGTTGTTCTGAAAAGTGAGTAAAAATACTATACAAAAGCTGAGATCGTTTGATAAAGAGATGATTTCAAGACAAGAAAAAAATTCTCCGTTTGCTCCAAAGGTGAAATAAAATATCAAAGACAGATAAAGACAAAATACATGCGGTACGAAATATAAATGTTTCAGGAGATTTCTAAGAAACAGATGCGATTCTACAATAAACTTCTACCATTTTCTTTAACGTAATTCCTATAAAAAAAAACCTCTTAATTCAAATCTCGTTTTATTTGAAAATAAATTTGAATAGAGCTTTAGCTAAAACTTCACTACAAAAACAAAAATTAAAAAAAATTATTAACTATTAATATTTTTAAAAATAATTAGTAAATAATTTTCTAGGCGTATTGGTAAAACAACTCTATAATATCCTAATACCATATACCTTGACGAAAACGTTTCAAAAATGTAGGGTTAATATTAACTTATAAAACGGGGCATAAAAATCTTATATAAAATAGTGAGTTCAACCTTTGCATATGTTCGTCTTTCCTTTAAAGAAATAAACTTAGTTTGGAGCATCCCACTATGATATAACTTATATAATATATAGTAACTCCATGGCTTCTTTGGTGCTGACTGACAGTTCACAGCTGACTTCTGACAGTCAATATTTAGGTATATACCAAAATTTTGACTGTCAGAGGTGACAGCTGCTAAACACATGTTTTTGCAGATCATATGGCTCGGCGTAGGGATACATAATTTGGTCTGGTAGCTTTTCAAAGCCGTCAGCAGTCAGCTGTGAGCTGTCAGTCAGCACCAAAGAAGTCATGGGGCTAGTGTAGAGTCAGAGTGTCAAGGCAAGCTCAATACCTTTCAGGTTAAACGGAGTACGCAATACCTTCTTCAGAGAGAGAGAGAGTAAAATTGATTTAAATATAAAACCTGATGGTGAAATAATACTTGAGTTCAAGTTCCCACGTTTATTTAGGTCTCAGAAAAATAAATATATGTACTCATATATGGATATGATAACTATATTATTTGTGTGTTGAATAATTAAGCGATAACTAATAGTTTTTTCTGCACCATGTTAATATCCGTTCGGGTTATACGTTTAGTATTAATTAGTATTTAGATATTTAAATTTATCTAATTTTAAAACTTAAACTAGCTAAATAGGCTGCACTCACTCTAATATAAAGCACTTACAGATGTTCTAGAACCGTGGTTCCCATTCATCTACCAGTCAAGGACCCTCCAAGAGGTTCTTTGGGATCGGTGGTACCCCCATTTTTTTCTAATCCATTCTTTGTATAGAAAATAGCACCTCTCCTCCCCCCATATTCTTAATTAATGTTAGAAAACCTACAAAACTGGGAGTTTGACCGTGTAAATTCGTGTCAAATGTATTTTTCAATACTTTTATTTTTACATTAACTCTAGTTATAATATTATTAATAATAATAATAATGAATTTAATAGTAATCGTTAAAACAAATAAGGTTAGTTAGGCCTACATGATAATTTATAAGTTATGAAAAGATTAAAATTTATTTAAGTGAAATTTTTTTTCCCGTCACTGCTTATTATTATTATTATTATTATTATTATTATTAGCACCACGTCTTACTACCCGTTCGGGCTATACGCACTTACGCTAATGTGTAATGGTAGGATGATTGTGAGATGAAATGGAGGACCTACAGTTTAACGTGGAATCCGAACCACGGTGGAGGCCTGGCATTCCCCACATTCACAAGATGTCTTGTCAGAGGTGAAGGAAGGGTTTGGTAATCAGATAAATCTGTGCCGGGACCGAGGATTGAGCCCCGGCCGCCAGCATAGAAGTCTGACACCTTACCCATAGACCGCCAGTCACTTCTTGAATATCTGGTTGAAGGCTGGACACTTTGACTCGAAAATCCGAATGCATGTCAAGTATATTTCTATACTTGTCTTTCATGTAGCACACCGCAGGAGGGTGAGGAGGAGGGGAAGCTTTTATTGATTAATATTAGGCCTACTGTTGTTTAATTATTATTTTAATTTTTTATTTTGTTCAATTTTGGTGGCTGTCACGGACCACCTAGGAACATCTCGCGGACATTTAATCACAACCAAATGTATCTTCATGTAAAAAAGAAAGATCAAATGCTTATGTAAAGGTGATATTGAAACAAATTAGTATTACTATTATTACTGAAGAGTGAAAAATCAGATATAAAAATACAGGAGTACCACAGGGCTTTATGCTCGGGCCATTCCCTACATTACTTAATTCATATAAGAACAATGGAAAATTGCGTACAATATTTTGGCATATTTATGTATGCTTCACAAAAATATTCATAAAGATGGTAAATATGTTATAGGAAGATCTTAACATATTACAACACTCAACTCATGATAATAAATTAATAATTAACATTGATATAAACGCTAAAATGCATATAAGCTACCGCATATTAAATAATATAAACTACAGTAGCCCCATAGCTTCTTTGGTGCTGACTGACAGATCACAGCTGACGGCTTTGAAAAGTTACCAGACCAAATTATGTATCCTTACACCGAACCATATGAACTGCAAAAACATGTGTTTAGCAGCTGTCACTTCTGACGGTCAAAATTTGGGTGTATACCTAAATGTTGAGTGTCAGAAGTCAGCTGTGAGCTGTCAGTCAGCACCAAAGAAGCCATGAGGCTACTGTATATATAAAATCACATATTTATGTTGTTAACACAATATTAAACCACGTGGCTGCTCAACATTTATGAAAGTCGGAACATATAATTATCTCTGGCTAATGTTTGACACCAATATGCAATGGAGTCCATACATAGGCATAATAATTAGGAAATTAAGGTTGTAAAAATGTATTTTAAAACGAAATGGTGTATTTGATATTTTATAAATAATGTATTACGCATTTATCGAATCAAATTTAGGCTTTGGTATTACTTTCTGGGGAAAGATAAGTAATATATTTTAAATCATCTAAAAGATATTCCTAATAAGGTGTTGAAAATCATGACTGAAGACAAAAAATAGCACAACATTTTTTGATAGTGATTGGAAACCGTTAACCTTAAAAACATATCATTGCAAAATATTAATTCACTATTACTAGTCAGGATAATATGATTTAAGACAGGCTCTTAGTTACAACACAAGGAAACGACAGGATACCATTCCTTTATGTATTAATAGCTACTGAAAATCACGCATGAAAATAATAATGATACTTTTTAATATGATACCAGATAGCTTTTTGGGAATATATAAACTAGCTAATGTTAAAAAGAAAGAAAAATTTGTTGAAAAGTGGTTCTCAGATTTAATAAAATGGAGGAAAAGCTATGAAATTGACTATTGGTATTTTGGATATTATCTAAAAAGTAATATAATTGATATTGAAATCTTAAATTAAGTATTATATTTATGTTATTTTAAAATAATAGACTTGAAGGAATATAATATATTCATCATATTTGTAGACTAGTACACGTAGGTCTTACGTGTGCTATTTTTGGTGAGGAACTAGCTTCAAGCGCATTGCGATTAGCTGGACCAGTATAGTAAATAAATATGTACTTCAGATATAAATCAATTTAAAATATAAAATTAATAAAATAGCTACCTTAAAGTTAAGGAACAATCAGTATGTCTAAAGTAGGCAAATATAGAAAAACTTATCAAGATCCTTGGAAGTTTTGAAAAATATACTGTAATAAATATTAGAAATACTATTTTTTAAATATTTACATTTGAATACACCTCCATCAATAAGCATACATAGGCCTCAGTCTCATCTATATACTTTTTTTTTGACATTGACAAGTAGGTCAAGGTTCAAATTTTTACTGGGCTTACTGAGGCATTTATTATTAAAAGGTTATTTCCTTCTCCATCAATTTAAGTGAGAGTACAATTCATGTATCTCATACTTTCTACTCCTTATCTAATAAGTGTAGATACGTGGATAGCCAAATATTAGGATGGGAATAAAAAAAAACCTTTGATCACGATGGATTTTAAATGCCAATTTTGATATTTTATAGATGAACTTTACTTATTGAATAAGAAATATATAAAATAAGTATTTCTGTGTTTACTTTATTTAATAAATATGTTCTTAGGATCGGTAAAAAGTGTTTTCTAAAATAAATCTTTTACACACCTTCAATTTAGTATTTTGTTTAAATTCAAGTTCATTATGATGATTTTAATCGAATAAGTAAGTATCTTACGTCCATCATAAAGTAGTAACGTTTTAAAATGTTTCATTTACACATGTCTCTCTAAACATTAAGTGGATTCGAAGATGGAGTTCATATTGTTTTCTGTTTGGTACTCGAATTCGTTCAACTGTATTTTCTTTACCTTTTGTCTTATGTATTTCGTTGACTTAATCACCTTGTGAAAATTCAATCAAGTTAAGCTGAGACTCCTAATTGGATCTCGTCAATTAGAGAGAGTACAAAAAGAAGGGGATTAGATCTGAGCAATTGAAGAGTTTGTTTAGTTTTTTTTTCCTTCAAGAAGCTATCTCTTTGCAACAAAGAGCGTTCGAGCAAACTGATACCATCTTCCCTTCTGAGAAACACATTGTAAGAAGGAAAAGCTTATTTCTACTAAGTACCATAAAGCTGTTCTGATTCGTTATGTCGCAGAAAAGCCTCAGTGCTTGTGGGTTGTTTTTAGTCCCATTAGTCTAGACATCGGATAATACATTCAATTACGAGCAAACAGTAACTTTATCGCCGGGTCCCAAACATTTATGATCTAAAAAGATCAATAAATGACATTTAAAGAGAGATATAAAATGATCTAAAAGTTTAAAAACTCCTTCAAATATACAATAAATGGTACGGAACACTGCACTGACCTTCTCACTATACCATTTAAAAATATTTACACTTAAGTCGTAATATATGTGAAACGAAATAATATACACTAATAGATCCAAACAAAAATCGTGCTATACTTACGTAAAACATTTTTGACCAGCGGTTTTAAATCTTATAATTTTATTTTTAAATAATTAAAATCCGCATTTGTATATTTGGACCAAACAAATCAATATTGGGTTCACAAGGGTCAACACTTATCAAAATTTTCACTTCCAGTTGAAATTGTCCACATTTAATCAGGGCAGAGGTTCCCAACCTTTTTGTACCTTAGAACACATTCAAAACTAACTGTAGCGCGGTGGGCACCAATCACTTTTTAAACTAAATTTATAGCCGAACATAATTGATAATTCAAATAACAAAACACAAAAATACATATTATTTAAAAAATATTGAGCTTAATTTTTTTTTAACTTGCAAATAAAATAACGTAAATGGTACACATACAAACTTAGTCCAAAACCAGTTTAAGCAATTGAAACAATTTTCACCAAACCAAAAGTCAATGTCAATAAATTTAAAAAAATACCGCGTTGCTTACGATTTTAACAAGTCCAAAATAAATACACAAGGAAATATTTAACTACCCACCACCATTTTAGTGCTTAAGTACATTTTAAAAATATAAAATTATTCTGTGTTTATTCAGGCCACAAAGCTGGGTAGACCCATGTCAAGATATTTATAAAGGAAAATAAGGAGTATTAGCGTTGTATTAGTCAGTAGAATGATAGTTCCGAGTAATAAAGTATACTTTGAAAATGAACACAAAGTTATTTATATCTAATTAATTAAATTAAAAAATAATATATATATTTATCTAAGGCTTGTCTGACTAATTTGATGTGTTCGGTCAGATTGTTCCACCTCAGTACGATGTTCGTCGTTGGTGTGCCTTGTAGTGTGCCGTGCGTGGAACGTCTGTTTCACCACGGTTCTCGGATGGATGTTCGTCGTTGGT